>JAPKLX010000325.1:0-17184 GCA_026898415.1 Leonotis leonurus
CTGTCTGGAAGAAATCTATCTGTTGGTGAGAACAGATAGTGAAGATGAGTGAGGATACTATCTGTTGATGAAAACAGATAGTGATGGCCAGAAAGCATACTTTCTGTTTGTTAGCAGAACGTGATGACCAGCAAGTATGCTATCTGTTGATGAAAACAGATAGTGATGTTTACTGTCTGTTGGTGGAAACAGATAGTGGTATATACTTGGAGAGCAGCTCACTGCTGGTGATGGGGCAGATCGTCTGGTGCTGGAGCAGAACGAAAAGACTATCTGTTTATGAGCAGCAAAGGCTAGCAGATCGTTTGCTAGTGTGCTTGGGTAGAGCAGATGGTGATGAGTGTTGAATACACTATCTGCTGTTGGACAGATGGTGGAGCAGATAGCTGTTGGGAATTCATCATCCAGTGAGTACAGGAGGCTTACCATCTGTTGGTGAACAGATAGTTGTTGGTTAAGGTACTATCTGTTGATGAGCTGCTGTGAAATGCAAGCGGGAGCAGCCCGCTGTTGTGAGCAGTTAGCAATAGCTGATTGTCTGGAGCAGGTCATGATAACAGATAGTGAAGTGCAGGTGGAGCAGGCTGCTGTGGTTCAGCAAGAGTAGCTTGCTACTGTGATGTGCTGGAGAGCAGATAGTAATAACTATCTGTTGGTGGAGCAGATAGTGATGTATGATACTATCTGTTCGAAAGCAGACAGTGAAGTGCAGCTAGCTGTTCTGGTTTTTTCTGTACAATGATCTGCTGTAAGCGAGGATGTTCCCCGGAGTTCTAGAAAGGGTTTTAACTGCTTCTAACGGTCGAATCCAGCTTTTGGAGTTTGTTGGAGTTTGTTGCAACAAGAAGTGGCAGGAATCTTCTGGATTGTGCGAGAGTTAGTTGGATCTAACAAAAAGCAGTCTGGAATATTCGGGATATTGCCATCTACATCCTTCTAGTGAATTCCATGGGGTTATTTCTTGTATCTATATATAGTTCGAAGCTCTGTGATTGTAGACTCTGGTTTTTTGCCATTTTCATATTCACTTGTAAATTTCTAGAGAGAGGGAGAGTGATACACGAGAGGAAAGAAAGAGAGTAAATCATTGAGTGTTCATCATTGTAATCTCTGTAACTTCTTTCGTTTTTGAAATTAGTGAATTGATCTCTGTTCTCCCGTGGACGTAGGCTTAATTTGAGCCGAACCACGTAATTCCTGTGTTCTTATTTTACTTGTCATTGTTATTGTTCTTATTTCCACCGTTCAAAACCCAACAATTGGCGCCGTCTGTGGGAAGAGGAAGGAATCAATCACAATGACTACTCGATTTGATGTTGAGAAATTCACCGGGAAGAACGACTTCGGATTATGGAGGATTAAAATGAGAGCGTTATTGGTCCAGAATGGATTAATTGACGCGCTCAAGCCAGATCCGCCATTGGAGCCTAGCTCGAGCTCCAGAGAAGGCGAGGATAAGGTGAAGGTAGATGAAGAATGGGAAAGGATGAAGGAGAAGGCTCACAGCGCAATTATCCTATGTTTGGGGGATAAAGTCCTGAGGGAAGTTTCAAAGGAAACCACTGCTGCTGGGATATGGCAAAAGCTTGAGTCATTATACATGACCAAGTCGTTGGCAAACCGATTGTATGCCAAGCAAAAGTTGTACACATTCAAGGTGGTTGAGAACAAGTCGATTCATGACCAACTCGATGAGTTCAACAAAATATTGGATGACCTTGAGAATATTGAGGTAAAGGTCACTGATGAAGATAAAGCCATTATCCTATTGAGTGCTCTGCCTAAAAGCTTCGAACACCTTAAGGATGCCATGCTTTATGGGAGAGAGACTTCTATCACTATGAATGAAGTCCAGACTGCGTTGAAGTCCAAGGAGTTAAGCACCCTTAATCAACGATATCAGGTGATGATCGACAACGATAGCACTCACAATTTTATCACTCCTGCTCTGGTTGAAAGTCTTAAGTTATCCCTCACTCTTGTACCTAGTTTTCGGGTGTATATTGGAAATGGAGATTCTATTATTTGCCAGCACAAGTGCACGGATGTTCCTATTACTCTACAGGGTACAATCTATCCTTATTATCAGAAGAATGAATGGAAAGGTTGGTTCGTGAGATGCTCAATCAAGGCATAATTCGCCCCAGTCATAGCCCATTCTCTTCTCCGGTGCTACTAGTCAAGAAGAAAGATGGCTCCTACCGTTTATGTGTTGATTATCGTGCACTCAATGCCGTTACTATCAAGGATAAATTTCCTATTCCTACTGTTGATGAAATTCTCGATGAATTGGGCAATTCAATGGTATTTTCTAAATTGGATTTGCGTGCTGGATTTCATCCAATTCGTGTTCACGATAAGGATATCTTCAGAACGAGTTTTCGTACTCATGATGGCCATTTTGAATTTCTTGTTATGCCTTTCGGCTTGACGAATGCCCCATCGACCTTCCAAGCCACAATGAATTTCATTCTCAAGGATTTCTTACGACGCTTTGTTGTCGATTTTTTTATGATATTCTCATATATATAGCTCCTCTGAAGTTGAACATCTTACTCATTTGCGTTTGGTGCTGACTTGCCTACAATCCTACTGCCTCTTTTTCAAGTTCTCCAAATGCATATTTGGAACCAATTCGGTGGAATATTTAGGACACATCGTGTGCAAGCAATGTGCAAGCTGATCTTCTAAAATTGCAGCTATGTTGTCTTGGCCTGAGCCATCTTCAGTAAAACAACTCTGTGGGTTTCTCGGTCTTACCGGCTACTACTAGGGGTGTTCATGAAACAGTTAAAACCGTAAACCAAACCAAATCAAACCGTACTTATGAGGTTTGGTTCGATTTGTGGTTTATAATATATGATTTGGTTTAATTTTTTATGAAATTATAGTTTACGGTTCTATTTGGTTTGGTTTTTTTAAAAATAAAAACCAAACCAAACCATAAACCGCAAAACGGTAATATAATTATTATATATATTAATGTATAGAACATCTTAAACATAATATAAATTATGTATGTATATTGTATATCATTATTATAATATATTAATTGAATTAATATTTTATTTATATATTATTTTAAATAAAATTTATTTATTTATTATTTTATTTGGTAATAGATAAATTATTAAATTATAATGATTGATTATCTAACAAATCAATATTTATTTTTCTCAATTTCTTCTTCCTTACTTATTCTTTATAAATATATATCTCAAATTTTCAATTAGTAGAAAAATATTAAATTTTTAATTATAATTTGTTTTATTTATTAGCGAAGTATATGTGTTTATACTAGTGTTGATATTTTTTTGTTATACTAAAAAAATGACACATGTGATAATAAATTTTATTTATCAAACTTTATTTATATTTATATTTATTTACTTTTTACACCACAACAAAAAAACACTTAATAGCTATACATTACACGAAAATCAATGAACACACTATATGATAATAAAATTATAGTAAACTGCAAATCGAACCGGATCAAACCGTATTAATTCAGTTTGATTTGGTTTCATAAAAATCATAAACCGTATTTTATGGTTTGATTTGGTTTTCGTATAAAACCGCACCAAACTAAACCGCGAACACCCCTAGCTACTACCGTAAATTTGTCTAAGAACTATGCTGCTATTGTTTCTCCTCTCACTGATTTACTCCACAAGGATTCTTTTACTTGGGCAGCGGCTGCATCCACAACTTTCCACGCTCTCAAACAGGCGATGGTGTCCACTCCCATTTTACGATTGCCGGATTTTTCTAAACCCTTTGTCATCGACACTGATGATTCAGATGTGGGTTTAGGTGCAGTGCTCTTACAGGATAATCAGCCTATTGCTTATCATAGTCGCAAATTGGGAGCTCGATTAAGAAGTGGTTCTACATATATCAAAGAACAACATGTTGTGTGCGAGGCCATTGGCAAGTGGCGCCAATATCTTATCGGTCGTTGATTTATTATCCGTACTGATCATCGGAGTTTATAGGATCTCTTAAGTCAAAAATTGCACACCCCCGATCAGCACCATTATATTCGGAAGCTCTTGGGTTATGACTTTGTTATTGAATATGAAAGTGTATCAACTACTCTAAGTGAATGTTGCGGAAGCTAAATAAGAAAAACACGAGATAATTTTTGCGTAGGTTGTGTTAATGAACAACCTACACGGCAGCCTTACGGCCAAAAAGAATAATCAAAATAAGTGTTGTGTTGCTACAATGTTTAGCACCACACAACATCAACACTTCTTAAAAAAACACTAAACGTATGACCTTTAAAGACTAAGGACCATACACACTAAACTACAAATTTAATCTGCAAAACGATATCTCTAACTGAAAACTATAACAAGTATTTATAGAGATAGTTCATGGGCTTGATTTCTATAATCTTGTAACTGCCAGCCCATGCATTCCCCAATTCTCTCAACTGCTGTCGTGCTCCGCAAGATGCGCCTGGAATTGTGAAAACTGCTTCAGACTGTTTGTTGACTCCGATATTTGTGGAAACAGATTTCCACTGAGCGCAAAGATCTCAATTGCCTATCATGACTTGGTCTTCTCCAGTCTTCGTGCATTCTTCAAGCACACCAAGTCAAACGTCCACGTGACAACGCTGAGTCAGCATCAACTGTTATGTTGAGCTTAATAGTTAAGTCAACAACCATCTTGTGAAGAACACAAAAACACACATGTTAGGTTCAACATAATAAACAACAATATAATATACCTAACAAACTCCTTCTGTATTTGTGCTTTCTTCACAACACCCTTTGTATCAACAAGAGCTCCCCCTGAAAGTTGTATCCCTGAAAAACAGTTTACAACACAAACAGAAACATTGACAAGAAAGCAGCATTATCGAATATCATAGTCACAACACTGCAGCAACCAACATTCATCCAATTTGAAAGTAAGCATTGGAGGTAAGTATCATCCACCACACAAAAAACAAAAAATAAAAAGTTGTTTTTGTTTGTTTCCACATCCCCACATCATCAAAAAATATTGTTTTTGACCACAATCGGTCTTGGGCTCCTCACAATCTCTCATTGTCATCACCTACTGCCACTTCTTCTTCTTCATTTCCTCCTTCTGCCTCATCATCCGCGTCTACTGCTGCTGCGACATCAGCACGGTCTCCCCCTTGTTGTGCAAGAAGGTAGGCCTGCAGAGACGGCACGAGTGCAGCCAGAGAAGATAGGGCACCTATCAACTGCTGGATAGTCTGTGAGGGCAGCTGTATGCCAGAGGTAGAGGCAGGTGTATCAGGGTTGCACCATGGAAGGTCAGCCACCTTACTCTTGTTTAAGAGAGAAGGGTGGATGATGTACAGCGGGGCCGGTTCGGCTTCAGGGCTTCTGGTCACTGAAGTGAAACCTTGATGCGCAAGAACCCTGTACACAAGAGAAGGAAATGGCATAGAGAAAATCTGAGATTTAGTGGCGAGGGCAGACAGCTGATCAAAGATGACTCGTCCCAGGTTGTATGGTTTGTTAAAACCCACAAGGTACAGTAGCACATCATGTTGTTGAGTAACAACTGTGGAATTGGATGAGACAATCCAATTATACGTGAGGACCTTGTGAAGAACAGAGTACATATGCGTCAGCCACGAGGTCTTCATGGGTTGAACCCATTTAGACTTCTTGCCGCCAGTAATCACCTTGGCGACCGCATCGAGATCAGAGACCACATCACCCTCAACACTTGGTAACTCAAGAGCATTGTTAATGGCATCGGCCGTAAAGTCGTAAATGGAATTATAGAGATAAACCTTCCCAAACTTAGTCGAAGAGCGATCACCGAAAGAAGGATGTAAATTGCAGTAAAAATGTCTCACCACAGTTTTAACAAACGGAGGAATGTCGAAAAATGTACCCAAAAGGCCGCGTGTTTTGAAGAAACAAGCAGATTATAGTCCTTGAAGCTGGACTCCTCCACCGTCCGTTCACTTACATAGGGAAGATTACGGAGGCGTTTCCACTTTGCGGCCGCCGGTTCGTCATCAAAGTGAAGATTGAGCGCTTTGTCCACGACCAAAGGCGAATCGGACCCATCTGACATTTCTGAGGCATGGACTGCCGATTTCCCTTTGGCAGTCGAAGAAGTGGGTTCCATCTTAACCTTCGCAGGGGAAATGAGGCGCTGCCGTTTCGGTGCCGACGACACTTCATCTTCGCTGTCATCCTGTAGAACGACAGTGGGTGTTGGACCTTTGGACTTCTTGGCCATGCTTGATAGCCTGGATCCCCTGGTAGTTGGTTTACGGAGTGGACGAACGGGACGGCGACATGGGTGTCTTCTCAACTACGGTCAGAGTAGGTACTGGTAGAGGAGTTTCGTCCACAGGATGCACAGGTATAGCCTCATCAGGGACTTGTGTCGGAGCAATAAGCGCCTCGTCTGGAGAGGGAGCAGTCGGGGGGTCCAACGGAACAGGTGGCTCTTCGTTGGCAATAGGAGGGATGGCGAAAGGGATCGGAGTAACGGTAACTGGTGGAGGAGTGACTGTAGTGGTTTGGAGTGTCTGGAGTAGACTGGGGTTTGCTACAAGCAGCGCTTGGAGAAGTGTGGTGACATCAGGAGTTTGGGGAGAAGCCATGGCGGGAAGGTGTGGTATGCATTGTTTCTGGAAGAAGATTTGATTCTTGAGAGTTTTGGGGAATAAGAGAGTTAGGAGGAAGGGTGATTTGTTTTATGTAAATCAAGAATCATATCAGTCTCGGGGAAAGTGGAGATTTGAAAGGGTAGAAAGAAAAGTAGGCGGGTTTAGGGTTTTAGTGTGACAGGTGACAGCTAACCACAGAGATAATGATGGGAAAAAGTTGGCGACGGTTCAGTGCAATAGAAGCCGTTTCATTTCTTCCTGACAAACCTCAAAACACGCCACTCAACAGTTATAACCCACATTCAAAAGGAGAAGCGCTAGAGACAGAGAAGTTTAAGCAAGCAAGGAGTAAGTGTGACAGTAAACACGTTGCTGATAATTTTTTTTTTTTAAAAACCAACCCAGATTGAGTAAGAAACCAGTCTAACTTACTCTGTTGTGTCAACTGTTGATGTAAACATCCACCTGGTTAATAGAAGAAAATATGTGCAGAACTACAAGAATCCAAAGGTTAATTAGCGTAGAGTGCATCGTCGCAGCAAACGCCGTGCCCCTAGCCTTTCACCTTCGAAAGCAGTCGCAGTTGCAATCCTTTTGTAAGGTAGCATCGTCGTAGCGAACGCCGTGCCCCCCAAACTACTTGGATTGTTTACCACACAGTTACATAAAACATATAGATAAACACCAGGTTTCAGTATATAGAATATGTTGACTAAGATATACCAGCAAGTTAGACATAACAAGCTACACCCTTGATATAGATGTGATAATATGGATATGAGGGTGTAGCACAACACACATTTTAATGGAAAAAGCAAAGACCAAGAGATTTCCGTAGAAATACGAATCTCTCATGATCTAAGGGTTTTGTAAACATGTCAGCAACTTGGTTTTCCGTTTTCACATACTCAAACTTAATTACCTCCTGCTCCACTAACTCTCTAATGAAATAGTGTCTTATGTCGATGTGTTTAGTTCTTGAGTGTTGAACAGGGTTTTTGGAAATGTTTATGGCACTCATGTTGTCACAGTACACAACCAGGTCATTGTTGTCTAGGCCATAATCACTAAGCATTTGTTTAAGCCACATCAGTTGTGTGCAACAGCTGCCTGCGGCAACATACTCAGACTCAGCAGTGGATAAGGAAACACAATTTTGCTTGTGGCTGTGCCATGACACAATGTTGTTTCCTAGATAAAAATATCCTCCACTCGTACTTTTTCGGTCATCAACATCTCCAGCCCAATCATAATCACTAAAACCTATCAAGCTCATATTCATGTGTTTAGAAAACAATATTCCTAGGTCTATAGTTCCAGCAACATACCTGATGATTCGTTTAACAGCTTTGAGATGAGAGGCTTTAGGTTTAACTTGATACCTGGCACACACACATACGCTAAACATCAAATCTGGACGAGTGGCTGTTAGGTACAACAGGCTCCCTATCATTGATCTGTAGAGTGTTGGGTCAACATCTTCTCCAACATCATCTTTAGTTAGCTTTTCTGTAGAGCCCATAGGAGTCTTCATGTGCGTCGTACCTTCAAGATTAAATCGCTTTATCATCTCCTTGGCGTATTTGCTTTGAGAGATAAAGATGCCATCTTGCCCTTGTTTAACTTGTAGTCCAAGAAAGTATGTGAGCTCGCCCACCATGCTCATCTCAAACTTGGTAGACATTGCACCTGAAAAATTAGTTAACATGTTACGTGATGTATAACCAACAATCATATCATCAACATAAATTTGAGTAATAAGGATGTGTTGATCTTCCCTTTTTATAAACAATGTCCGGTCAGCAGCACCTCTCACAAACCCATACGTGAGAAGGAAATTTGTGAGATGCTGATACCAAGCTCGTGGTGCTTGTTTGAGTCCATATAGATCTTTCTTCAACCGAAAAACATGGTCCGGTTTGTGAGGATCCTCAAAGCCTTTTGGTTGTTCCACGTACACCTCCTCCTTTAATTCACCATTAAGAAATGCTGCCTTCACATCCATCTGGTACAGATTGATGTTGAGGTAACATGCAACTGCAAGCAACAACCGAATAGATTCGAGTCGTGCTACTGGTGTAAATGTGTCATCAAAGTCGACTCCTTCGACTTGAGTGTACCCTTGAGCTACTAATCGTGCTTTGTTACGCACAACTATTCCCTTCTCATCAGATTTGTTCTTGAAAATCCACTTTGTGCCAATAACATTCTTGTTGGCTGGCCTGGGAACAAGGTACCAAACATCACTACGCACAAACTGATTTAGTTCTTCATGCATAGAATTTATCCAGAACTCATCAGTTAGTGCTTCCTTGACATTTTTTGGCTCGAACTTGGAGACAAAACATGTTATGCCTTCAACTGTAGAGCACATGGAGTACAAGCACGCCATTTCTCTATAGTTGATTGGCTGTTTTCGTCGAGTCTGAACACCATCCTCAATGTTTCCAATAACTTGAGTTAGTGGATGGTTTTCTCTCACTCGTCCTGAAGGTTCCATGCGAGGAGTGATCTCTTGAGGCTCATCTAGTTGTTCTTCTGGTTCCTGTTGTGTGGTGTTGACCTCCACAGTAGTGCTAGTTTCTGTGTTAGTTGTGCCACCAGGTGTGCCAGATTCTGTGTTAGATGGAACAGTTTGCGTCTCAACAGGAGGTGTGACAACTCCCCCTGGATATATGTCGTCTTCTACTTCCACCTCTTTGTTCCCATCACCTGCATCATCAAAGACAACATTAACAGATTCGTGTATTGTCTTAATGCGTAGATTAAAAACCCTATAAGCTACACTGTTTGTGGAGTATCTAACAAATACACCTTTGTCACTTTTATCATCAAACTTTGTTAGATACTCTCGATCATTTAAGATAAAACAAACACACCCAAAAACACGAAGATGTTTTAGGTTAGGTTTTCTCCCTTTCAGTAGCTCATATGGTGTTTTGAATGACCCTGGTCGAATGTTGACTCGATTGTTGATGTAACATGCGGTGTTTACTGCCTCTGCCCAAAACCGTTTCGCCATTTGGCTTGAGCTCAGCATCACCCTAGCCATTTCGATCAAGGTTCTATTCTTGCGTTCGACCACACCATTTTGTTGTGGTGTCTTTGGTGCTGTAAACTCTTGGTACACTCTTTTTTCATCACAAAAGGTTGTAAATTTTGAGTTATCAAACTCACGACCATGATCTGACCTTATGCGAGATATTCTAGCATCAAACATATTAGTAACACGAGAAAACATATTTTTAAATACCTCAAATGTTTCAGATTTTTCACGTAAAAAATAGGTGCATGTAAACCTAGAAAAATCATCTACCACAACAAGCACATACCTTTTACCACCAATGCTTTCAACTTTCATGGGTCCTACCAGATCCATATGTAGAAGTTCAAAACATCGGTTGGTCCCAAAATGTTGTTCACTATGTTGTAAGGTAGGATGTGAGGCATGTAATTGTTTTCCTCGTTGACAATCGCCACATATGATCTGGTCTGCATTCCCAAGTTTTGGTAAACCTCGCACAACATCCATCTTGATTAACCTACCAAGATTTCAAAAATTAGTATGACCTAATTTTTTATGCCAGAGTATGACATCATCAACTTGAGCCTTGTTGCATTTCACATGATCAGTCATGTAACAATTGTCTGATGACCTTTGACCTGTCATGATACACAAGTTCTTGTTGTTGTACACTTCACATGCATCTTTAGTGAACTTTACAAGCATGTTACCATCACACAGTTGACTTATACTAATCAGATTTGCCATAAGTCCTTTCACATGATAAACATTTGTTAAAGCAGGTAAACCAGGAACATTAAGTGTACCTTTCCCTACAATTTTACCTTTTGATCCTCCACCGAAGGAAACATTTCCTCCATCATACGTCTCATAATTGGAAATGAATGTTTTGTTCCCTGTCATGTGACGTGAACATCCGCTGTCAAAAATACCAAGAACCTGAAATGTCAGTTTTTAATGCTATGTACACAACATTACATGTTAAATCAGTTTTCTTGACCCACACCATCTTGGGTTGCTTCGGTAGTACACCTTCAGACCTGTCATCTCTTTTCTTTTGATAACAGAAGGGTTTGATATGTCCTGGTTTCAAACAATAATGACATATATATTTCCTCCTATGTCGTTTACCCTTCTTCTTACCTTTCTTACATGTTCTTGGTTGAGAGATGTTTTGTTGTGGCTATGTTGGCGAGTCTGCGATCATAACATCTGCTTTGGCAGTTGATGTTTCTCCTCCAGATGTGGACCCTTTACACAGCACAATTGGTGCAGCATACCCAAGGCCTCTCTTGCTTGGGTTCGCGCTGTCCATGATCTCCTGAAGCGAGTAAGTGCCCGTATTCCACTTTCGGATGGTTAGTTCTGCCTCTTCAAGCTTGGTTTTCACTTTGGTGAGCTCTATGTCACGTTGTGTGATTAATGCCTCCTGTTTTGCTTGTACCTCCTTGAGTCGTGTTACCTCAGCTGTTGCGGTCAGCAGATCTTTTGCTTGATGTTTCAATTTTCCCAACAGCTCATCGTACAACCTTTTCAAGCCTTGAATTATTGAGAAGGCATTGCTATCACATTCTTCAGCACAGACGGAATCTATGTCGTCCTCAACACTTCCTGTACCATCAACAGAGACATTTAAACAAAACAATGTAGAATAATAGTTAGAGTCATACCGTTCAGAAAAGATGTCCGCATCTGTGTGTTGGTGCATGTCCTGCGGAGGCATTGTTACATGCAATGCAACACTTTCAAACAATTTTTCCTCAATATCTTCAAAGAACTCATGCTCATCATCATTCCATGATACCCAATAAGATTTTCCCCTCTTTCGAAGTGTGTTGGCACACTGATTTGCAAAGTGTCCAAAACCCTTACATTCATGACATTGTATGCTGTCAAGTTTGGAGGAACTGTATTTGAATACTTCGTTGTTAGAAGAGTTCCTAACAGGGGGTTTTCTTTGATTGTTGTTAGTCTTCGGAGGTTCATAGTACTCCAGACGTGGAACATCTTGCCCCTTTGGTTTAGACTTGTCACGCTTAAATCCTCTCACCATGCGATTGAACTTCCTTGTGATCATGGCAATATCATCTCCATCATAGATTTCTTCCACTTCTTCGGAGTCACTAGAGTCCATTTGGTTTAGTAGCTTACTGCATGATGGTGATGAACTTGAACCTGCAGTGAGAGCCAATGTTTTTTTCTTGGGGAAGGTCCCTCTTGCTTCGTGATTCATCTCATAGGTTTTGAAGGAATTCATGAGATCCGTGAATTCCAGTGTGTTCACCCCTTGCACTGTTTCAATGGCTGTTACCTTCATGTCAAATCTAGGCGGCAACGTTCGAAGTGCTTTGGAGACAAGAACCTTGTTGCTCAATGGGTCTCCTAGGTCTTGACACTCGTTAGCAAGGTCAAGAATCCTTTTCATGTAGCTGGAGATATCTTCATCTTCCTCCATCTTCATATCCTCGAATTGAGAGGCGAGGATACGCAAACGAGACCGCTTGACGATCTTGTCACCCTCACAGTGCCTTTGGAGAATATCCCAAGCATCTTTCGCACACACAGTTCTTGATTAACTTGAACATGTTTGTGTCGACAGCTGAGATTATAGCATTTAGTGCTCGATCATCAAGAGTGGCAGCTTCAATTTGTTCACGTGACCAGGAACTTTGGTCTATTGGTACGCAATCACCGTCAGCATCAGTTTGCTTTGGTGGTGACCACCCATTCTCCACAGAAATCCATGCTCGTCTATCAAGAGACTTGATATAAGAGCGTGTACGTGTCTTCCAGTAAGAATAATTCGTACCATCCAAGATTGGAGGTCGAAAGGCTCCAGTGCTATTTGGATCCATCGTCGCGTTAGAGCTGTGATACAGTCAGGACCACACTCAGTGTGTTGAGTGATGGCTCTGATACCACTTGAAAGTGTATCAACTACTCTAAGTGAATGTTGCGGAAGCTAAATGAGAAACACACGAGATAATTTTTGCGCAGGTTGTGTTAACAAACAACCTACACGGCAGCCTTACGGCCAAAAAGAATAATCAAAATAAGTGTTGTGTTGCTACAATGTTTAGCACCACACAACATCAACACTTCTTACAAAAACACTAAACGTATGACCTTTAAGAAGTAAGAATCATACACACTAAACTACGAATTTAATCTGCAAACCTCCATCTCTAACAGAAAACTATAACCAGTATTTATAGAGATAGTTCATGGGCTTTAGTTCATGGATCTTGTAACTGCCAGCCCATGCATTCCTCAATTTTCTCAACTGTTGTCGTGCTCCGCAAGATCCGCCTGGAATTGTGAAAACAGTTACGGACTGTTTGTTGACTCCGATATTTGTGGAAACAGATTTCCACTAGGCGCAAAGATCTCAACCGCTTATCATGACTTGGTCTTCTCCAGTCTTCATGTATTCTTCAAGCACACCAAGTCAATTGTCCACGTGCGTCCACGTGGCAGTCTAGCTGTGACGCTGGATCATCGTCTGAATCATCGTCAATTGTTATGTTGAACTCAACAGCTAAGTCAACAATCAACCTGTGAAGAACACAAAAACACACGTGTTAGGTTCAACATAATAAACAACAATATAAAGTACCTAACAGTCTAGAACTTGTTTGCCTTTATTTATTTCACCTCGCAAGCAATATTCATCCATCAATGAGTTGTAAGTATTCATATTAGGTTGAATATTTCTTTCCTTCATTTTTTCCAATATATGTTCGGCATCTTCCACCCATCCTTCTTTGCAAAAATTATTCACTAAAATGTTAAAAGTATTTAGATTTGGATATATCTCGCGCGCCTTCATCTCGTTCAATAGCTCTTCTACTTCTTTCCATCTACTCAAACTGCATAAGCCTTGAATTAATGAACTATACGTCACAACATTTGGTAAAATTCCCTTCTCATACAAAGAAGAGAAGATATGGAGGGCATCATCGACCATTTGGTCCTTGCATAGACCATCAATAATAGCATTGTATGAAGAAACATCAGGTTTGCAACTCCAATTTTCCCATAAATTGAGCAGATCAAGTGCTGTCTTAGTCTGCCCAGCTTTGCACAACCCATCGATGACAATAAGATATGTAACCTCACTGGGATAACATATTTTCTCTCTCACCAACTTCTTCAACAGTTTCTCTGCTTCAAAAATATCTCCTACTGATAAAAGCCCACGGATGAGAGTGCTGAATGTTACCACATCGGGTTTGTAGCCACGCTTGAAAATGCATCCTAACATAGCAAATCCAAAATCAACACGATTAAGATGGCAGAAGCAATGAATCCCAATATTAAAGGTGTAGATATCTACAGGAACAGCCCTTTGAAGCATTTTGTCGAACAGGTAGAGAACAACATTCTATTGTTTGATTTTGGAGGTAGAAGTCAGTAATTTGTTAAAAAGTACAGCAGAAGGCAGAGGCTCCGTTCTCAGCATATCGTGGAAGAGAGAAACAGCATATTTAGGGTCACGGATGCGACCAAAATCAAATCTGGGTGCCTAATTTGGGGGAATTTGAAGTGGGATGCAAGAAATGAGGCGTCTGATTTTAAGTTGATGAAACTCCTTGTCCGACAAAAGTGGAGTGACGGAGACATAAGCCATGGAAGCTTCCAAAAACCTTTGTCCATCGGCACCTGCAAATGTAAGACAGCAGAAGGAAAAGAAAGGAATTCACTTATCTACAATTCCAGATCTATGAGAGCTCAGACCTTTTGCTATAAAAGTTTACAAAAACCATTACCTCTACGCGTATCTCATTCGGATCTATATCAGTACCAAACGCAAACTTAAATAGTTATGACATCAACAAATAGCGGAAACGGAATCATAGGTGATCGAGAAAAAACAGAGGAAGACAAGTTCCAAAATCGTACAAAGACGGAAATCACGCTAAATCCACATAAATTAAAAAGGTTTAAAATATGATAAAGTAAAACAAAGTACGAATTCCTAGAGAATTGAATGGGGAGGTGTTAACAGCCTCTGGGTAAGGTAAAAATATAATTTTTTTTAAGTTCCGATGTCTATCGTAATATTGTATACATCGAAAAATTGGTATATATTGTTATTTTGGTATATAAATATATATATTTTGGTGAGGTTTTGTGTTGAGTTTTATCTTGTTCTTCGAATCATAAATGATCTATTCCTTATGTGTAGGTATGTACTTTGTTACTACAGTCCAATCCATTGAAACAATAATTGTTGCTCTTGAGGGACATAAGTACAAGATTTAGTTCAAGCTTAAGCACACTATTACGACCTCCAACTTGATAATAATCTAGTTTGGTCCTTGACTGACTGGTATTAGGGGTGTCAATTGGGTCGGGTTGGGTCGTTATCAAGTTGACTTGATAACGACCCAACTTGTTAAGGTCAAACCCGAATCCAACATGTTAAGGATATAGCAAGCTCGAACCAGAACCCAACCTGAATGGTTCACACCCGAATCCAACCTGAACTCAAACTGATATTAGGGGTGTCAATTGGGTCGGGTTGGGTCGTTATCAGGTTGACTTGATAATGACCTAACTTGTTAAGGTTAAACCCGAATCCAACATGTTAAGGATATTGCAAACCCGAACCCGAACTCAACCTGAATGGTTCACACCCGAACCCAAACTGACATGTTATTTTTTCAGGTTGACCCAACACGATAACAATTCAACCTGATAACAACCCAATTATATAAATATATATATTATTAATAATAATAATTTTAAATAATATATTTATATATTTCAGGTAACCCGAACCCAACCCAAAAATTTCAGGTTCTTATTGGGTCAACCATAAGAACCCGAACCCAATAAAGGTCAACCCAAACTCATTAATATCGTTTCGGGTTATCGTGTCGTGTTGAAAATTGACAGCCCTAACTGATATGATCACATTTCTGCATGTTGGCCTCATTAGTTAAAATTAATAACACTTTTCTCTGTACCCACCCCAGGAGTGTAATCGAATCCACACACACACACATATATATATATAGACTAAAATATAGTCCGGTATATTCAATTGCGAAAAAATGATAGTTCATGTATTGTGGATCAGATTTTAAAGTTTATGTGTAATACCAGAAATGATGATTAATTTGTGTATTTACGGACAATTATCTCTAATAATAATACTATGACACAAAACTTAACTTCTCTTGCCACTGCTTATCTCCAAATATAATTGTCTATATTATCATGATTCATTGCTTCTGCCATCTCAATCGTGTTGATTTTGGATTTGCTATGTTAGGCTGCATTTTCAAGCGTGGATACAAACCCGATGTAGTAACTCTCGTCCGTGGGCGTAGGAAAAATCTTTGAAACTGATGTAGAAGTTGGTGAGAGAGAAATTATGTTATCCCAATGAAGTTACATATCTTACTGTCATCAATGGGTTGTGCAAAGTAGTATAAAGTGTTCATAAAAATATATATTATTTAAAGTTGTGTGAGTAATAAAGGTGTTTTAAAAAGGAAAGTAACACTTAGGTTGGAACATCCAAAAAAGAAAACATAACACTTAGGGCGGAACGGATGGAGTACTATTTATTAATTAAATGAGTTATATATGATGAAGATGAATGAATCATTAATAAATGACTTAAATATGATGTGAGTTTAATAAGTCCACATTATTTATAATTAAATATATGTTGTGAATGATTGAAAAATTAGTAATATACCCAAGAATCACAACTGAAGTAAATAATAATATATAACAATGATAGTATCTAAAAGATACTTGCGATAAATTTACCAAAATAAAAAATGAAAGTGTGTATATTATGATGTCGTCCATGAAATTGTTACGCACTTTGACTATGTCACGTGTAGTAATTTCATAGATATTAAAAAAATATTACAATACATGTACATGATTGATAACCATATCACGTATAAAAATTAGTAGATATATAACAAGTTAGTTGTTAAGGCTTAGGTTTCCACTTGAGGCAACCAGTGTTATACAATCTCAAATGCCCCAAATTGAAGCCCAAAATCCCCCAAATTTGTTTCTCCAAATCAAATTCCCCAAAAATGAAGCTCAAAATATGTTTCCCTACCATAATCAGCTCTTTATTTTGCTTTTTGCATCATTTCCTCTGTTCCTTTTATGATCCCTGCAAACTCGAATTCACAGACAAGAGTGGGAAATCTGCGCATACGAGCTCAGTGAATCCAATTATAGTGGTGGGAGGTGATACCGACAAAAGCTAGCACGATATTTTCCGCCTCCGCTGGATTGTGGTTGTATCATTGAATTTGCTTCATAATCGTACAACACGTTAAGTGAAACGTGGAAAATGCTTACGACGTGGATCGCTTGATATTAGTTTATTGACTATGTGGCTGGAAAGATTAGGCCTTCTGTCCAAAAAAGATGACAAATAATTATTTATAAACCTCATTTATAATAAACCACTTAAACTCCACTAGAAATGTAATTATGATAATTCCAAAATTAAAATTTTTACTACCTATTCATTTTGAAAATTTTTACTACCTAT
>JAPKLX010000325.1:22184-53879 GCA_026898415.1 Leonotis leonurus
CCACTTTCGACTCCACTTGAAAATGTGGAGTTTTGATTTTGCTGAACGCGTGCATATTTAGTCCAACGCCGCACAATGTATTCATCAGGAATGTTATTAATCATCATATTCTTCAGAACAACCAAGACATGACGACATAGCAGACCACGCCGGACAAACCGTTTGCACGAACAACTGGTTGACTTGCTTTGTTCATCGTGAACAACATGAAATTTTCCATACTTATGATCATCCACCTCGTGTATATTACCACCCGATGTAGTAATAATGTTGCGTATGGAACAAGAATTGATCGAGAACATAATTTGTCTCTGCATGTCATAAAAATCTTATGTGTATACACTGCAACTGCGTGTTTCTCAATATCCCAACCTGATTTACACTCTGGGAATGACGATTTGTCCAAACTACTCAACTGATCATGCGCAAAGTGTTGTGCATCAATTGTCGTGCCGTAATGCATGAAGAACTCAACGAGATTAGATCCTTTATTCAAGTACTTACGGAAGAAGCTGTTCTCGCTCTCTGACATCGATGTCGTTTGGAACAACCCACTCATTGATATGTCCCTGAAATACGCTGGAATCCAATGCTTGCGTATTTCAAACATATGTTTAAACCACGAATCACCGGTAAGCCCAAATTCATCCATAATTGCATGCTAACGAACTTCGAATTCTGTGGGTTCCATATGTTCGGTCTAAACAATATCATTAAACTTCCTAGTGAAGTCTTCGTTGTCTTTCAAAGACTTGGGAATCTTATCCGCAACCTTGCACATAATGTGCCACATGCAAAATTGATGAATAGTATCAGATAGTACACGTCCAACTGCTATCTTCATGGCAGGGTCTTGATCCGTAATCAATATACGGGGGATGATTTGCATGCATTCTTTGAACTTCTGAAATACCCACGCATATGAATCTACATCTTCGGATGTAAGTAGTGCAGCTGCAAATGTCACACACTTCCCATGATTGTCTTTACCGGTGAATGGTGCAAATATCATGTTGTACCTAAAAATTTACAATTACAATGCAAATTATATTAATAAGTAATGCAAAGTAATTTATAAGTGTTATACAAATATGTACTACAACTTTAGCCATTAATTACTTACTTGTTTGTGCAATACGTTGCGTCGAATGAAACAACATCACTGAATGCTCTGTAGTTGCCTTTAGAGTGCTCATCTGACCAAAACAGGCTTGCTAACTTGTCTGACCCATCTATAGAATACTCAAAAGTGAAATCGGGACAAACCTCTCGTTGCTTATGCAATTTGTCCAATATAATCTGAGCATCAACACCGACGACGAATGCACGCAGATCACGATTGAAGTTTTTTAAATCTGATATATATATTGCATCCAACGTCTTCGTAATTGCCAACTAGCTCCCTAAAAAGATGGAACGACCTCACAGGACCAATATTAACCATTGAACAATTTAGAATAAAATTCTTATGCCCGATATCTAAATTTCTATTGAACTTCATAAATCTTCTATATTCTGTACTTGTAAGATCGTGATTATGAGCTTCCACAAAAGATTTTACGCGATAACCATCTGAACCATTCAGTATAAATATAATTCTAGTCTTGCAATTTGTACGACTACATAATCTCCTCCTCTTCCTATCTTGTTCGTCCAATCGATCAACATTCTTCAGACCCTCTCTATTGCACAAAACATAACGTGACAATACAGTACCATCTTTATGTTTTGTGACTGTGCCTTGACGAGTATCAAACCCACAAACTGCAGCATATTTCTTGTAGAACTCAATTCCATCATCTAGATTGTTGAAAATTTGAGCTACTTTAGGTTTGATACACGAGTCACATTCAGGTATGTACGTATGACTATGATTTGAGACACTAAATTCTTCAATACCTACAGAAAAAATTAAAATAAGATACATGTACCATAATTGAAACTTCCAAAACAAAAACAAAAAATCAACAGTCATGTATTATGTAAAACACAATGCAAATATATAATATATCATAATGCACTGTAATGACTGATATAATGCAATAATTAGATTACTTAATAATTTATCATACTAAAAACTACAGTGCAATTTTATGTATGTTATATTGCAAGTAATTGTGTTTTATAATGCTAAAAACTACAGTGCAATTTATCATACTAAAAACACAACAATTGACAATTATAAAAAAAATGAACGAACCACATAAACAGTACACGATGCAATATTGAAGAAAACAGACTACACGATGCAAACACACTACACAATCGAACCACATAAACAGTACACGATGCAATATTGAAGATAACAGTACACGATGCAATATTGAAGAAAACAGACTACACGATGCAAACACACTACACGATCGAACCACATAAACAGTACACGATGCAAACACACTACACAATGCAATTTTGAACAAAACGTGTTACATTAACAGTATTACAACATTCCAATTATATACCACAATCATTAGTATACATTCACTTACCTTCACAATATTGATCCATTGGAAATTTCTGCTGCAACTCTTCGTCACTCCAAGAATATATGATCACGCATCAGAAAATTGAAACTGAACAAAACCCTGCAACTATCTTAAATCAACGGTTATGGAAAGTGTTAGGTATTTTATATGTTATTTCTTATGTTGAACCTAACATGTGTGTTTTTGTGTTCTTCACAGGTAACATGTTGATCTCGCTGTTATGCTCAACACAACAAGCTGATGCTGAGTTGCCACGTGGACGTTGACTTGGTGTAGGAGTGGGAATACACGAAGAACTGAGTTGACCGAGTCATAAGGAGAAGACCAACCAAGTAGTGGAAGGCAGTTGAGAGTTTGGTGCGTAGTGGAAAGTTGTTTCCACATTGGACGGAGCAAACAAACTGCCCAGCGATTCTTGCGGAGCACGACAGCGGTTGAGAGAATCAAGGAAGACATGGGCTGGCAGTTACATTCCTAAGGAGTCCAAGCCCATGAGTTATCTCTATATATATTGATATCGTTTTTAGTTAGAGATACGCTTTGCAGATTTATTTCGTAGTTTAGTGAGTGTGATCCTAGCCTTGTAAGATCACACATTTAGTATTTTAGTGAGAAGTGTTGATGTTGTGTGGTCCGAAACATTGTAACAACACAACACTTATTTTGATAATACTTTCTGGCCGTAAAGGCTGCCGTGTAGGTTGTTTGTTTACACAGCCTACACAAAATTATCCCTTGTGTTTTTTTTAGCTTCCGCAACATTGACTTAGAGTAGTTGATACACTTTCAAGTGGTATCAGAGCCATCACTCGACACACTGAGTGTGGTCCTGACGGTGTCACAACAACTCTAAAACGATGGATCCTAATAGCACTGGAGCATTTCGACCACCAATCCTGGATGGCTCGAATTATTCTTACTGGAAATCACGTACTCGCTCCTATATCAAGTCACTTGATAGACGAGCATGGATTTCTGTGGAGAATGGGTGGTCACCACCAAAACAAACTGACGCTGACGGTGATTGTGTACCAATACCACAAACATCTTGGTCACGTGATCAAATTGAAGCTGCCACTCTAGATGATCGAGCACTAAATGCCATAATCTCAGCTGTTGACACAAACATGTTTAAACTAATCAAGAACTGTGTGTGTGCGAAAGATGCTTGGGATATTCTCCAAAGGCATTGTGAAGGCGACAAAAGTGTTAAGCAGTCTCGTCTGCGTATCCTCGCATCTCAATTCGAGGATATGAAGATGGAGGAGGATGAGGACATCTCTAGCTACATGAAGAGAATACTTGACATTGCTAACGAATGTCAAGACCTTGGAAATCCACTGAGCAACAAGGTGCTTGTTTCCAAAGCACTTCGAACGTTGCCACTGAGGTTCGATATGAAGGTAACAGCCATTGAAACAGTTCTAGGCGTGAATGCACTAGAGTTTACGTACCTCATGAATTCTTTCAAAACATATGAGATGAACCATGAGGCAAGAGGGACGTTTCCCAAGAAAAAGACGATGGCACTGTTTGCAGGCGCATGCTCCTCAACATCAGGCAGTAAGTTACAAATGGACTCCAGTGAACCTGAAGAAGAGGAAGCCTTCGACGAAGAAGACATTGCCATGATCACTAGGAAGTTTAACCGTATGGTGATAGGTTACAAGCGAGCCAAAGATCAATCCAAGGAAAAAGAAGGGTCACGGTTTGAGTAGTTTCAACCTCCAAAAGACAAAACTAAGGCGAGGCAACCCCCCACGAAGAAAGCTCCCAATGAAGTAGTCAGGTATAACTCTTCAAAACTGGACAGCATCCAGTGCCATGAGTGTAGAGGCTTTGGACACTTTGCAAATCAGTATGCCAACACTCTTCGGAAACGGTGTAAGTCTTATTGGGTGTCGTGGAATGATGATGAGTATGAATTCTTCGAAGATATGGATGAAGCCATGTTTGAGAACCTTGCATTGCATGCAACTGTTCCATCCCAAGAACCACATGTTGTTGATCCAGCTTACTCCGAAAGGTATGATTCTAACTATTACTCTACATTGTTTTGCTTAAACGCTTCTGTTGATGATACAGGAAGTGTTAAGGATGACATAGACTCTGTATGTGGTGAAGAATGTGATGACCATGCAGTCATGGTAATCCAAGGATTAAAAAGGTTATATGATGAGCTGTTGTGCAAATGGAAACATCAAGCAAGAGATCTGCTGACCGCAACAGCTGAGGTAACACGTCTCAAGGAAGTTCAGTCAAAACAAGAGGCGTTGATCACACAACGTGATGTGGAGCTCACCAAGGTAAAGTCAAAGCTTGAAGAGGCAGAGCTAACCATCAGAAAATGGAGTACAGGGACTTACTCTCTCCAAGAGATTATGAACAGTGCAAATCCCGGTACACAAGGCCTTGGATATGCTGCACCAACTGTGTTGTGTAAAAGGTCCACATCGGAAGGGGAAACATCTAAAGGCAAAGCAGTTGATGTGCCCACAGAGACCTCAACACAGATGAAGCAAGGGATCTCTCCAGCTGGAAAAGGTAAGAAAGGTAAGAAAAATGGTAAAAGATATAGGAGAAAATATATATTTCATTACTGTATGAAACCAGGACATATAAGACCTTTCTGTTATCAAAAACAAAGGGATGAGAGATCTGAGTGTGAACCACCACAGAAACCCAAAACAGTATGGGTAAAGAAATCTGACCTAACCTGTAATGTTGTGTACACAGCCTTGAAAACTAACATTTCAGGATCTTGGTATTTTGACAGCGGATGCTCCCGTCACATGACAGGTAACAAAACTTTCCTTTCCAATTATGAGACATATGATGGAGGAAATGTTTCTTTCGGTGGAGGCTCAAAAGGCAAAATTGTTGGGAAAGGCACACTAAATGTTCCTGGTTTGCCTGCCTTAACAAATGTTTATCATGTGCAGGGACTTATGGCGAACTTAATAAGCATAAGTCAATTGTGTGATGGAAACATGCTTGTGAAATTTACTAAATATGCATGTGAAGTATAAAATAACAGTAACTTGTGTATCATGACAGATCAAAGGTCATCTGATAATTGTTATATGACTGATCATGTGAAGTGCAACAAGGCTCAAGCTGATGATGTCATGCTATGGCATAAAAGATTAGGTCATACTAACTTTAGAAATCTTGGTAGGATAATCAAGATGGATGTTGTACGAGGTTTACCAAAGCTTGGGAATGCTGACCAAATCATATGTGGCGACTGTCAACGAGGAAAACAATTACATGCCTCACATCCTGCCCTACAACACAGTGAACAACATTTTGGGACCAGCCGTTGCTTTGAACTTCTACACATGGATCTGGTAGGACCCATGGAAGTGGAAAGTATTGGTGGTAAAAGGTATGTACTTGTTGTAGTTGATGATTTTTCTAGGTTCACATGGACCTACTTTTTACGAGAAAAATCTGAAACATTTGAGTTGTTCAAAAATATGTTTTCTCGTGTTACTAATGTGTTTGATGCTAGAATATCTCGCATAAGGTCAGATCATGGTCGTGAATTTGAGAATTCACGTTTCACGAGCTTCTGTGATGACAAAGGTATATATCCAGAGTTTGCTGCTCCAAAAACCCCACAACAGAATGGTGTGGTCGAACGCAAGAATAGGACCTTGATTGAGATGGCTAGGGTAATGCTGAGCTCAAGCCAAATGGCAAAACATTTTTGGGCTGAGGCAGTAAACACCGCCTGTTACATCAACAACAGAGTCAACATTCGACCAGGGTCATTTAAAACACCGTATGAGCTACTAAAAGGGAGAAAACCTAACCTAAAACATCTTCGTGTTTTTGGGTGTGTTTGTTTTATCTTAAATGATCGAGAGTATCTAACTAAGTTTGATGATAAAAGTGACAAAGGTGTATTTGTCGGGTACTCAACAAACAGTGTAGCTTATAGGGTATTTAATCTTCGTATCAAGACGATACAAGAATCAGTTAATGTTGTCTTTGATGATGCAGGTGATGGGAACAAAGTAGTGGACATAGAAGATGACATATATCAAGGGGGAGTTATCACACTTCCTGTTGAGACGCAAGCTGTTCCGCCTAACACCGAAGCTAGCACCACTGTGGAGGACAACACCACAGAACAGGAAACAGAAGAAGAAGTAGATGAGCCCCAAGAGGTCACTCCTCGTAGAGAACCTTCAGGACGAGTGAGAGAGAACCATCCACTCACTCAAATTATTGGAAACATTGAGGATGGCGTTCAGACCCGGCGAAAACAGCCAATAGACTATAGAGAAATGGCGTGTCTCTACTCCATGTGCTCCACAGCTGAAGGCATAACATGTTTCGTTTCCAAATTTGAGCCCAAGAATGTCAAGGAAGCACTAACTGATGAGTTCTGGATAAATGCTATGCATGAAGAACTCAACCAGTTTGTGCGTAGCGATGTTTGGTACCTTGTTCCCAGGCCGACCAAAAAGAATGTTATTGGCACAAAGTGGATTTTCAAGAACAAATCTGATGAGAAAGGAACTGTTGTGCGCAACAAAGCAAGATTAGTTGCTCAAGGGTACACGCAAGTCGAAGGAGTCGACTTTGATGACACATTTGCGCCAGTAGCACGACTTGAATCCATTCGGTTGCTGTTAGCTGTCGCATGCTACCTCAACATCAATCTGTACCAGATGGATGTGAAGGCAGCATTCCTTAATGGCGAGCTAAAGGAGGAGGTGTATGTAGAGCAACCGAAAGGCTTTGAGGACCCTCACAAACCGGACCATGTTTTTCGGTTGAAGAAAGCTCTATATGGTCTCAAACAAGCACCACGAGCTTGGTATCAACATCTCACAAATTTTCTTCTCAAGTATGGGTTTGTGAGAGGTGCTGCTGACCGGATATTGTTTATAAAAAGGGAAGAACAACACATTCTTATTACTCAAATTTATGTTGATGATATGATTGTTGGTTCTACATCACGTAACATGTTAACTGATTTTTCAGGTGCAATGTCTACCAAGTTTGAGATGAGCATGGTGGGCGAGCTCACATATTTTCTTGGTTTGCAGGTTAAACAAGAACAAGATGGCATTTTTATTTCTCAAAGCAAATACGCCAAGGAAATGATAAAGAGATTCAATCTTGAAGGTACAAAGCACATGAAGACTCCTATGGGCTCCACAGAGAAGCTAACAAAAGATAATGTTGGACAAGATGTTGACCCAACACTCTACAGATCAATGATAGGAAGTCTGTTGTACCTAACAGCCACTCGTCCAGATCTAATGTTTAGCGTATGTGTGTGTGCCAGGTATCAAGCTAAACCCAAAGCTTCTCATCTCAAAGCTGTTAAACGGATAATCAGGTATGTTGCTGGAACTGTTGACCTAGGCATATTATTCTCTAAACACATGAATATGAGCTTGGTAGGTTTCAGTGATTCTGATTGGGCTGGTGATGTTGATGACCGGAAGAGTACAAGTGGATGATGTTTTTACCTAGGAAACAACATTGTGTCATGGCACAGCCGTAAGCACAACTGTGTTTCCTTATCCACTGCTGAGTCTGAGTATGTTGCCGCAGGCAGTTGTTGTGCACAACTGCTGTGGCTTAAGCAAATGTTGAGTGACTATGGGCTAGACAACAATGACCTGGTTGTGTACTGTGACAACATGAGTGCCATAAACATTTCCAAGAATCCTGTTCAGCACTCCAGAACTAAGCACATCAACATAAGACACCACTTCATTCGAGAGTTAGTGGAACAAGAGGTAATCAAACTTGAATATGTGAAAACTGAGAACCAAATTGCTGACATTTTCACAAAACCCTTGGATCATGAGAGATTTGTTTTCTTACGAAAATCTCTTGGTCTTTGTTTTTTTCATTAAAATTTGTGTTGTGCTACACCCTAATTCCCATATTCTGTTATCTATATCAAGGGTGTAGCTTGTTGTGTCTAGCTTGCTGGGATAACATCTTAGTCAACATATTCAATATTCTGAAACCTGGTTTTATTTCTATATATTTTTATCTATCTGTGTGGTAAACAATCCAAGTAGTTTGGGGGGCACGGCGCTCGCTACGACGATGCTACCTTACAAAAGGATTGCAACTACGACTGCTTTCGAGGGTGAAAGGCTAGGGGCACGGCGTTCGCTGCGACGATGCACTCTACGCTCACTAATCCTTGGATTCTTGTAGTTCTGCACATATTTTATCTATTAAGCCAGGTGGATGTTGCAACAACTGTTGACACAACAGAGCAAGCGGGACTGAGTGTGTTTTAAATATTGTTTTCTTAAACTGTTTTGTCAGCAATCTTGTGCTTTGTGTTTTTGCATATTCAAGTGTGTTATCCTCAACATCCGTATCTCTCGTGTGCTAGTGGGTGGTAACTGTTGCGTAGCGTGTTGTTTGGAGTTTGTTGTGTCAGGGAGGGAAATGAAACGGTAAGTTACTTTTTGAGTTCAACCGTCGCAGTCTGTTGGCATCATTACTCTCTCATGTCACATCAAAACCCTAGACAAACCCTACTCTTTCTTTATCATATCCGCACGTCTTCCAAGATCGATACACTTTCTTGATCTTGCATAACACAACATTTCTACCATCCAAAAACCCTATCCCATAAACCCTCATTTTTCTCTCCAGTTCATCTTCCCGTTTCTCAACAATGGCGTCTCCACCCACTCCTGATGTCACCACCCTACTTCAAGCTCTCATCGCCGCCAACCCTTCACTCCTCCAGTCACTCCAACCATCCATAGCTCCACCGGCAGTCACGGTGCCGCCAATTTCTATTAGTATTCCGCCTATTGCGGTGGAACCCTCTAACCCCGTAACTATTCCGGTTGCTGACACTGTTGCTACTCCGCCGCTCTTTGACGCTCCTGTTCAGGACTCAGTTTCTCCAGCGCTCGAGACTCCTATCGTCGCTGTGGTTGAACCATCACTTCCCCCCGTTACCACTGTAGCTCTCATCGAGGAACCTGCTCCTGATTTTTCTCCGTCAAAATCCCCATCACTGACGCCTACTCCCCCGGCTCGCAGACCCGCTACACGGGGTTCCACTCACACCACTCTTTCCAGGAAATCCAAGAATCCAGCACCTACAGTAGTTGTTCCTAATGATAGTGACGAGGAGGTCTCTTCGGCTCCCAAGCGACCTCGTCTGAGTTCTCCGGTTGTCAAGATTGAACCAACATCCCCTGCAACAGTCACGGTGAAGGGCAAAGAGAAGGTCCCCGACGTTTCTGACGACGAGGTCCTTCCACTGGATGTTGAGAAGGCCCTCAATCTTCAGTTCTATGATACAACTGCCGCTATCAAGTGGAAGCGTATCAAGACTCTACCCTGTGCCTGTGAACGCACGGCCGACGAGTCCAGTTTCGATGAATACAACCTGCTGTCCTTCTTCCGCGCGCGGGGTTTGTTGGGTACCATTTTCGACCTCCCTGATTATGTTAAGACTACTGTTCGGCATTTTTACTGTAATCTTCATAGTTCCTTTGGTGATCGCTCCTCTGTCAACTTTGGGAAGATTTATTTGTACAACTGCATCTACGACTTTTCGGCAGACAGCATCAACTCTGCCCTAGGGTTGCCGAATGTGGAGGGAGAAGCAGTCTCTGATCTGGCTGAGGTTGCTCGAGTAATTACCGGCGGGAAACGATCCAAGTGGGCCCAGCCAATGAAGTCTTCATGGCTGACCCATCTATACTCGGTCTTACACCGGGTATTAACTTACAATTGGATTGTTTCCTCCAACACAACTGTCGTTACTCAGCAGCACGGAGTCCTGCTCTATCTTGTGGGGCTTAACAAACCCCTCAACCTAGGGCGTATTATCTTTGACCAGTTTGCTGCTCTCTCTTCCAAAGCTCAACTTTCGTCTCTGCCATTTCTCTCTCTTATCTGCAGGGTGCTGGCTCATCAGGGATTCACGTCGGTTACCCGGAGTCAGGGAGCGGATCCAGTTCCAGTCTATACCGTCCATCCTTCTTTGTTTAGCAAGAGTAAGGTGGCGGATCTTCCTTGGACAAATCCCGATGCTCCTGTCTCTTCCTCTGGCGTTCTGTTGCCGACCCAGACAATCCAGGAGTTGATAGGTGTTCTCTCTTCCTTGGCTGGGCTTGTTCCGTCCCTCCAGGCGTGCCTCTCTTCCCAACAAGGGGGAGATCATCAAGTTGCCGCCACATCCGCCGCAGCCGAAGTTGGAGACACCGCTGCAGCTGGTGGAGGAGATGCCGACGAAGAGGACGAGGGTGCAGATGCAGAGGAGGCGGGTGATGAACTTTGAATGCTTATTAGTGAACCATTTGATGAGGAGAAGGGGAAAAACAAACAATTTACTTTTTTATGTGGTGGATGGCAGATGACAATTTTATTTTCTTTTTGTGGATGAATTTTATTTTTTGTGGATGATTGTGGATGGTTTTTGCAGCACTTATTTTTTGAATGCCATGGTTTGATTGCTGCTTATAGGTGTTTGGTTGCTGCTTATCTGATCTGTGATGCTATTATCTTGGAATGTTATGTTTGCTGGCTGTTTGAAGTTATTGCAGGCATAAACATAGGGGGAGCCTTGAAGAAGAAGGTGTTGTGAAGAAGGCACAAAAACAGGGGGAGTTTGTTAGGTATTTTATATGTTATTTCTTATGTTGAACCTAACATGTGTGTTTTTGTGTTCTTCACAGGTAACATGTTGATCTCGCTGTTATGCTCAACACAACAAGCTGATGCTGAGTTGCCACGTGGACGTTGACTTGGTGTAGGAGTGGGAATACACGAAGAACTGAGTTGACCGAGTCATAAGGAGAAGACCAACCAAGTAGTGGAAGGCAGTTGAGAGTTTGGTGCGTAGTGGAAAGTTGTTTCCACATTGGACAAAGCACACAAACTGCCCAACGATTCTTGCGGAGCACGACAGCGGTTGAGAGAATCAAGGAAGACATGGGCTGGCAGTTACATTCCTAAGGAGTCCAAGCCCATGAGTTATCTCTATATATATTGATATTGTTTTTAGTTAGAGATACGCTTTGCAGATTTATTTCGTAGTTTAGTGAGTGTGATCCTAGCCTTGTAAGATCACACATTTAGTATTTTAGTGAGAAGTGTTGATGTTGTGTGGTCCGAAATATTGTAACAACACAACACTTATTTTGATAATACTTTTTGGCCGTAAAGGCTGCCGTGTAGGTTGTTTGTTAACACAGCCTACACAAAATTATCCCTTGTGTTCTTTTTAGCTTCCGCAACATTGACTTAGAGTAGTTGATACACTTTCAGAAAGATATAATTAACTATCTCTCTCCTCCATACGAATCGTGTATTTCCATAACCAACCAATCAATAATATTAGGCAAATTACTGAAATATCCTTTTAGTAAATATATGGATTATTTTAAACCCAAAATAACCGAAAATTATTAAAAGATTTCAATCGTTAGATTAGAAAAATGGAGGGCTGAGATCACTTCCTATTTTATACCCAAATATCACTTTTTATATGAACTACATCCTATATATATATATATATATATATATTTGGAATAATTTGTCTAAAGGTGTTCACGGTTATGGTTCGAAACCGAACCGTAACTGAACTGCCGGTTCACAGTTTCGAGAATTTGAAACTGGAATCGAACCGTCTTTACGGCGGTTCACGATTCGGAACCGAACGGTATAGGGCGGTTCCGCCGGTTTGGAACCGTCCAAAAAATTAAACTAATATATTTGAAATTTTTGAATATTTTATTTTTTTTAATTACATACTTATGCGTATCATTATTTAATTTCATATCACATAATTAACTTTGTAATGTAATAGTAGAATAACTACATAAAAAATTATTTTAATTTAATATGAATTATATATAATACACATATAATGATATATTAATAAAAATGTAATAATAAAAAATTTAAAAAGATTTTTATGTGTTATTATGTCATGAATATGTTAATTGAATAACAACGTTAAACACAAATACATTGATGAAATGAAATAAAATAATTAATCTATATAATTATAACAATATAAAATGAACACTAATAAATACGTATATAATATTAAGATTTAATTAGGTTATCATCTAATTAAATTTTATTTTATTTAATAATTAATGTATTCGTAAGTTTAATGTATCAATTATAAAAAATAATTATAAGAAATGACTATTTATATTAAATAAATTGAATTGGATTAAAAAAAAGAGAAACATTTCCAAATAGAACTGTAGCCGGTTCACGGATATGAATTTTTATAACCGTAACCGAACCGCCCTCGTCCTCTACACGGTTACGTTTCAGAACCAAACCATCGGGTACGATTACGGTTCTCGAAACCACCGATTACGGTTCGGTTTCGCTTCGGGTCAACACCTCTACATTTGTCCAATAAAAATTCACCCTCAATAGTTCCAACATTTAATATTCATTAGAAAAATCATAAATTTGATAGTTACGAAAATGATAAATTTAAAAGAAAAATAATAACGTTTTTTATGATTTGAAACATTTTTTATATTTTGCCTTTTTTGTTTCCTCAACAAATTTTCCCCTTCTTGACTCGCAACAATCCCTAAATGCATTTGAGCTCTGACCCTTACATATATCATAACGTTCAACTAGATCAAGATCCCTTCATCCCAGCTATGATTTTGACAAGATTTCTGCCAGATTGTTCGGTCAGATCACTTCACTGTGCCTTATTTCTCAACATCAGTCACCGAATTAGATATTTCTCCGATAAGCCCGCATTCGATTTTGCGAGCATGCGGAAGCCCGATGATGCTGTCGCCTTATTTCACAAGATGGTAAGAATGCAGCCACACCCTTCTGCTATTGAATTCTCGAAATTATTGAATTCTCTAGTTAAGATGAGACAATACCACATTGCCCTTCAACTGTTCGACGAAATGCTGCTGAGGGAGGCTCCTCTAAATCAATGCATCTTGAACATTGCCATAAATTGCTTTTGCCTGTTAAAAAGAGCTGATTTTGGGCTAGCTATATTAAGCATCTTTTTCAAGCGCGGATGTAAGCCTAATGTTGTAACCTTTACTACTCTTCTCAAAGGGCTTATGTCGGTGGGGAATATTCAAGATGCATCGAAACTGTGGACGAAGTTGTTGTCTGAGGAACTATGCATACCTGATGAATTCACTTGTGTTACTATGATCAATGGGTTCTGCAAAGCTGGTCATATTCTCCAGGCCCTTGAATTGCTCATGTTTTTGGAAAAAAGAACTTTCTTACCTCTCAATATTTATATTTACCAATCGGTTCTCGATGGTCTATGCAAGGTCGGAATGGTTGACGAAGCTCTCCAACTCTTCTCCACTTTGTCTGATAAGGGAATTTCAATTGATGTCGTAACGTATAATTCAATGATTTGGGGCTTATGCAATGCTAGGAGATGGAATGAGGTTGATTTAATGTTAGAGGAGATGGTGGCTTGTGAGCTCTACCCAGATGTGGTCACTTATAATATTCTAGTAGATGCTTTCTGCAGTGAGGGAAAGATGGAAGATGCTGAGCGTACTTTTCAAAATATGAAGCAAATGAATGTCCAACCTGACATCATAACTTTCAATACACTGATGAATGGATATTGTATGCGAGGAGAAATGGACAATGCTAGAAAGATCTTCGATTTAGCATTGAGCTCCGGGTGCAAGCCTAATATTATCACTTACAACACACTGATGAATGGATATAGCAAAACGAGGCGACTAGATGAAGTTTCACACATTTTTACCAATGTTCCTGGAGAAGGCTTAGAGCATAACTTGGTTTCATATAGCACAATGTTGAAGGCTTTATTTCGTGGAGGCTACTTTGAAGACGCTTTGACTCTATTCAAGGAGATGAGTTGTCGATTGGATCTTAATATATATACTTACAACATCTTTTTAGATGGCTTGTGCAGCGCTCATTATATTGATGAAGCATTCTTCATGTTGCATACTATGGAAGATAAAGGCATCATCCCCGACATAGTTACATATAGTATCCTCATTAAGGGATTGTGTGATGCTAATGAAGTTAGACAAGCCAACGATCTTTTCAAGAGGCTTCCATCCAAAGGTATTCTGCCGGACACGATAACATATACAATCCTTATTCGTGCACTTTGCAGAGAAGGGCAGATAAAGGAGGCTACGGTTTTGTATATGCAAATGATAAACGATGGTTGCTGCCTCGATAGTATGGCGTTCAACATTTTTATCCAATGTCTTGTCAAAAGGAACAAGGTGCACGATGCACTTCAAGTTTTGGAAGAGATGAAGATGAGGGGATTCACACTTGATGCCACTACTTCTTCATTGATACTTCAACATATAAATAAGGTCAAGAAAACGTTGAAACTTGTTAGGTGATGCAAAAATGATGATTGATGGACTATATATCCCTTTCTGTTTCTCCAATATTTATTTGAAATCATCGCTGATTGGTAGGCTTATTTGTTGGTTATTAGAGATACTAATTGTAGAATTACATGAGTTTGTACTCTCCAGTTATATATATATATTTTCCTCCTAGATAGGCTTATGCAAGAGTTCTCTCAATAAGAAATTCAAATCTAAGATCTGCATTATCATTTATCAATGAACAAGAGGGGAGAAGATATGCATGAACCAGTAGTTAATTCTAAAATTTTAGAAGGAAAATTGATAATCCTAAATCCAAACCAAAAACCAAACTAAATCAATTTAATTTTGTTTGGCTTGAGATTTTACGAACCATAATAATTATGGTTTAGTTTTGTTTGAAAAAAATGGTTTGGTTTATTATATATAATATCTAACAATGATTTTACAAACCATAGTCATATGTTCATATTAAATTTATATTTTATATAGGGATAATGGTCTTTAAATACATAAACTATCCACGAATTTCGGTATTGCTCACGAACTAAAAAATCTTTCTCACAATACATAAACTACATATTGTCATATTCTTCGTTTTTTCCAACATCAGACTTATTTTGGTCAAAATAGTGATGACATGTACCCAAATTAATGACGTGGAAGTCCACCTAAGCCTAAACGACGCCGTTTTTCATTAAAACAAAACGACTAGGTGGACTTCCACGTCATTAATTTGAGTCCATGTCATTATTTTGACCAAAATAAGATTGATGTTGAAAAAACGAAGAATATGTAGTTAATGTATTGTAGGGAAGATTTTTTAGTTCGTGTGCAATACCTGAATTCGTGGATAGTTTATGTATTTACAGGCTATTATCCCTAATTAAAAATGAAAAATGTTCACTTTGTAAATCTTCTATGAAAAATGCTCACTTTTGTGTTAAAGTTACTTAATTGCCCTTAATCAATTTTTGTTTTATATAAAATTTGGTGAAAACAATACAATGATTGAAAAATTATTATGTTTAATTTAGAATTTATTATTAGTTAATTTTTTTTTTGCAAATATAATTAACCTAGATGATTATTATAATTGTATTTTGCAAATATACTTAAATAAGATTTTAATTGTTTTAATTGATCCCAAAAAAAATTAATTTTGTAATTAAATTAATTTTCGTAATACATTATTAATTTTGTTAATAATTATGTAAAAATATGATTGCAAAACCAACAAAAATTAGAAAAACACAATTTCAAAATTAATAAAATTAATTAATTATGTTTAACATTCAAAAATATATTAAAAATAAATCGACAAAAGGCACAAATTTTCATTATAATATTAGTTACAAGCGAGACATCATAATTGCACTCGACACCCTACACCCTACACCGAACGTGGTATTTCGTATGGAAATTATAATTATATTTAAACCTAATAATTAATAATTTAAACAACATACAAAACCTAGACGTGAAAATCAAAAATCCGGACGTCCATTGTATAAACCTGAACGGTTTGGGTCTTACTCTTGAACCTGGACCAGCGTTGATTAGATTTTGCTCCACCCATTGCTCCGCCTTTCTCCCTCTTCCAAACTTCACGTAAGGAAAATTAAAGAAAATTGAAGAAAATATATATAATGTAAAAATTTATCTTTGAAACGGTCACGTAATGCATTATATATAGCACTCTATTCTCTTTCATAATAATTCATCATTCTCTCTCATAATGCTTTTTTGAATTCAGCACCCTGCCACCAAACCACCTTTACTTTTTTTACTTTTAAGGGCAATTTAGGTATATTGGATAGTTTACACATACATTTTATGCTTTGGGTATTTTGTCATTTTAGACTTACAAAAGTGGATAGTTTTCATAATTAACCCTTTAATTTAATCGTGATACAAACAAAAAATTTTGATCATCAGTGAAAGTGTATCTCAACGAATAAACCCACGTTGTACTAACACTCAGCTCAACACCAGACAATAAACACACTTACGCGAAAGAAATGACACACCAGATATTTCTGCGTGGGTTTAATATGATAACCCACGCGAGTCTCACGACTAAAAATATTTTATTAAAAGAGTAAAAACAGTAGTTACAGACAGTAGAATCTCTCTAGCTATCCTATCACTACTCTTACGAAAATGACAGTCTCAAGAGCACAAATTGCCAATGAGACTATAAAGACTACTTGCTAAAAACGTACAACTATCATCCACGAAGGTCTTCTCAATATATAGAAGCCACCAGCTTCTTCTCCAAGGCAAAGCAAAAACGTGGATGACTGTAGGAGGTGGAGGTAGTTGGCAGTTATTCCCCTGTGCTGTTGCGACATTCGCGGAACATGGGGGTTGACCAAGTCAGCTTCAACAGACTCCTCCTTTTTCTCGCTGGATAGCTACAACTGAATTCCTAGAAGAGTGGTACTCCTTTTCCACCTTCTTTAAGCAGCGTGCTATACAAGAAGAAAGACAAAAACACTTAATAGAGTTGGGATAACTCTATCAATCTCCCCCTTTTTTGCTTTCTTCACAAAACTCACTCCATGCTGCTGCCATAAGCTCTGCAACATTGTCTTAGCAGCATCAAGTCTCCCCCTGAGTGAAAAACATCTCCTCCTTACACTCTGAACTCCCCCTCCATATGGCAAACCAAAAAACAAACAACGAGAGTACTGAACTCCCCCTGCATATATGCACAACAACACAGCAACAACACAGACCAACATAAACAATCCAGGCTAGCATATTTAGACAGTTCATCAAACAGATAATGGTCAATAGATAAATGTAGTCACATGCGATAGAGACAGAACATAATCTGCACATTCATAAAAAACAGTGAAACAAAGCATCCAAAACAAAATATCAGAACAAAACAAAGTATTTGTTTTTAGTGTAGCCCTTAAAATAGTTAGTACTCAAGAGTTAGTCCTCACACCCCTCCTCTCAATCACACTCTGCTTTCACATCCTCTTCATCCTCCTCCTTCTTTCCAGTAGCATCGCCCGCAGCAGCAACCTCTTCTCCCCCTTTGTGGGAAGAAAGCTCTGCGTGATACACAATGTCTTGCACGGCTGCGAGAAGCTTGTGCAGTAAATGGTAGGGAACGGGAAGAACAGCATCATCTGTGGGAGGTGCTGCCACGTTCAGATCCACCCAAGGTAGGTCTTTCTGTTTTGAATCACAGAAGAGACTGTTGGTGATGTAGTACACCGGAACTGTCTCCTTGTGTTTGCCAATGGGAATACCTTGCTTTTGAAGGATCCTGCACAGAAGAGAAGGATAGGGAAGGAAAGATATTTGAGGACGAGTTGCCATAGACACCATCAATTCAAAGATTACTCTACCAAGATTAAATGGGAGATTTAGGCCGATGCAGTAAAGGAGGCACGCATGTGGCTGAGTCACAACCGTGACGTTGGTGGTTACACTCCAGTTGGTGATGAGCATCTTATGGAGCACTGAGTACAGGTGACTCTAATGAGACGCTTTCAACGGCTGTGGCCACCTTGTTTTCCGTCCTCCAGTGAGAACCCGGGCCACAGAGTGACGATCATCAAGGGCATGTGGTTCCACATCAGGCAGACCGAGGAAACTATTGATGATGGTGGGATTTAAGTGAACAGCTTTACCTTGACAGTAAGTATGGCCATAGTGCTTCGAGGATGGATCATCAAATTCAACTGACATGTTCGCATAGAAAGAGCGAACTGTGTCCTTCACAAATGGGCTTAGTCCAGAGACAGAATAGAGCAGATTTCGACTGGAGAGGAAGGTGATGAGATTGTACCGAGCAAAGGACGCCTTGTCAATCTCCCTCTCACTGAGGTAGGAGGCGTGTTTGAGGGCCTTCCACCGTGTGAGTGCAGCATTGTCATACACGCCCTTGGAGTGAGCCCTGTTGACATCAATGTCCGAGGATTCATCCTCAAAGGGGACACGAGATGGTGTTTGTGGAACATCAGGCTGTTGGGGCTTGGTAACTTTCTGCTTTCTTTTTGTAACAGCTGCACGTTTGGCCTTAGCGAGTGTGGCCAATGGAATCTGGTCAAGCTTCTCCTCTGTTTCCACAGCAATCCCCGCGGTGGACACTATAACCTCCGCTTCCTTAGGGGCAACGACCTCCTCTGTTGCCATAGTAACTTTCGCCTGGTCATGTGGTGTACTGGCACCTTCATCACTACTCTCATCCAAGAAATTCAGAAAAATTGGGGCCTTGGGGTTTAGATTATTCCGGGTGTGCTGTGACTTGCGAGAGGCGTTGTCTTTCCTGGCCAGTTTCTTGACGCGTTTCTTGCGAGAAGACTGAGTAATGTCCACATGAACCGCCTCTTGAGCTGCCCCCAGTACATCATCTGGCTCGCTGGTTGGATGAATAACAGCCTCCGTTGGGGGGAACCACTCGAGTGCGAGCACACCTTCAAATGCAATTGGTTCCACCATTTCCATGGACTCGTCAGGCTCTAGGATTATCGCAGGCGCATCACCGGAGGTCTGGTTGGTAGCATCCGTGGCTTCGAGTGTTACCTCCTTTTCAACTGGTATGGGAGCAGAAACAGGAGCCTCTTGTCCGGCGGGGCTAGGGTTAGAACTCCCCGCGCCAGTAGTTGCTGGTGGTGTCGTTGGTGGTGCGAACGTCGCCTGCATTTGCTTGAACATATCCGGATTAGCAACAAAAAATTCCATCATCTTTACGAAATCGGTGGGAGATGGAGTAGCCATGGTTGAAGGAAAGTTTGGGAGACAGAGAGAATTGAAGCGGGAAGGAGGTGAAGGGTTGGAGGAAGTATCTGGAAGGAAAAAAGTGATGAAAAAGGTGATGTGATGGAGACGTGGGGAAGTGGGAGCGACGATTTGGGGTTTCTTGGGGAGAGGGTTTATGTGGAGACCCACGTGCTGCAGCAGGCGGGAGAATGCTTAAGGAGAGAGAGATATCATTTAGAGTAGTGTACTGTGCTAATAAATTAGTGGCATAAAGATATGAATAAAATAATCGCACACACTAGAAATAACCGCACATACTAGAAATAAGCACAATTTACATAATTCACCCACTAAAATATTTTGAATTTAGGAGAGAGAGGTCAGTTTTCGCAAGAAAAAAATGTAAACAAAATCACCAGATAAATAGGGAGAAGTTACCCGCCTTTTCATTATCTCTTTACTGTAACTCTCATATTATCCCAACATCCTCGCAACATCCACTTAACTTATCAGAAAATTCCATGCAAAGAAGTGCAGAATCACAAGAATTCAGAGATGTTTTTGACATAGAGTGCATCGTCGTAGCGAGCGCCGTGCCCCTAGTCTCAACCTCCAAAAGCAGTCGTGATTACACCATTTTGTAAGGTAGCATCGTCGCAGCGAATGCCGTGCCCCCCAAACTACTTTGGTGATTGCCACACTGTATAGATAAGTATATATATATATAGGCACACAATGCTAAGTTTCTGCGGAGGAACGTGTTGAGATAATAACCTGAGTTCACAGGAGACGATGTTATAGCAGCACTGGGGTAACACAAGAAACAGCTGCATCCTTAAAATGTTATCATATATGCTGATGCAACAAACAAACTCATGCAGAGTTAGGCGAAAACACATAGACCAAGAGATTTTCGTAATTTGACGAACTTCTCATGATCCAAAGATTTTGTGAAAATATCAGCAATTTGATTTTCAGTTTTCACATATTCAAGCTTTAAGACCTCCTCCTCGACTAAATCCCTAATAAAGTGGTGCCTTATATCAATGTGCTTAGTCCTAGAGTGTTAAAGCCACAAGAGCTGAGCACAACAACATTTTAGAAATGTTGATAGCACTGATGTTATCACAATACACCACTAGACCCTTACTCTCAACTCCATAATCATTCAGCATTTGTTTAAGCCACAAGAGTTGAGCACAACAACTACCTGCAGCAACGTACTCGGATTCTGCCATAGAAAGAGAGACACAATTTTGTTTCTTACTGTGCCAGGATATGAGGTTGTTTCCAAGAAAAAAACATCCACCACTCGTACTTTTTCTATCATCTAGGTCTCCAGCCCAATCTGAGTCACTAAACCCTGCAAGAGATAGATTTGTGTCTTTGGTGAAAGCAATGCCTAGATCTAATGTTCCTGCAACATACCTGATGATCCGTTTCACGGCTTTGAGATGCGATACCTTGGGTTTTGCTTGGTACATGGCACAAACACAAACACTATACATCAAATCAGGTCGAGTAGATGTAAGGTATAGGAGACTTCCTATCATTGACCGGTACAGTGTTGGATCAACATCCTCTCCAGCATTGTCCTTTGAGATCTTGTCGCTCGACCCCATTGGAGTACGCATGGGTTTGCTCCCTTCCAGCTTGAATTTTGTAACCATGTCCTTTGCGTATTTGCTCTGGGATATAAATATTCCATCTTTTCCTTGTTTGACCTGAAGCCCTCGGAAATATGCAAGTTCTCCAACCATGCTCATCTCAAACTTCTTCGCCATAGCACCTGCAAAATCATCAAGTAACTTTTGTGAGGTAGAGCCTACAATCATGTCATCAACATAAATTTGAGTAATGAGTGGTTTGGAATTCTCCCTTTTTATGAACAATTCCGCGCACAAACCCGTATGTGATTAAGAACCTGGTTAAGTGCTCATACCACGCTCTCGGGGCTTGTTTGAGACCATACAAAGCCTTTTTCAGTTTGAACACATACTTGGGTTTGTGGGGATCTTCAAAACCTTTCGGTTGTTCAACATAGGCCTCTTCCTTTAGCTCTCCATTCAGAAAGGCTGCTTTCACATCCATTTGGTACAGTTTGATGTTGAGATAACATGCTATTGCTAGAAGAAGCCGAATGGACTCTATTCTTGCAACAGGGGAAAAAGTGTCATTAAAATCAATCCCCTCTACCTGAGTGTAACCTTGTGCGACAAGCCTTGCTTTGTTCCGCACGATTGTTCCGTGCTCATCAGTTTTATTCTTGAAAATCCACTTTGTTCCTATAACATTCTTGTCAACAGGCCTAGGAACCGAGTACCACACATCATTGCGAACAAACTGGTTTAGTTCCTCATGCATCGCATTTATCCAACACTCATCAGTTAATGCTTCTTTCACATTTTTAGGCTCAATTTTTGAAACAAAGCAACTTACCCCAAGAAGTGTAGAACACTTAGTAAACATGCAAACCATCTCTCTATAGTTAACAGGTGGCTTACCTCTCGTGCGAACTCCATCCTGCACGTTACCTATGACTTGAGATATTGGATTATTTGCTCGTGTTCTTCCAGGTGGTTCCCTTCTTTCACTTCCTCTATGGACTTCAGATTCCTCATCCTCTTCCTCAACCTCTGGCTGTTGAGACTGTGTTTCCTGAGTTGTTGTCACAACATCAGGGACATTGTCATGGTCTGCTCTTTCAACATCCAGCAGTGTTTCTTCTGCATCTTCTGTTCCTGTAAATGTTGCATCATCATCAAACACGACATTCATAGATTCTTGAATAGTGCATAATTTCAGATTGTACACTCTATATGCAACACTATTTTGAGAATATCCTACAAATATGCCTTTATCACTCTTTCATCAAACTTAGTAAGATACTCCCTGTCATTTAGAATGTAGCACACACATCCAAAAACATGAAAATGTTGAAGGTTAGGTTTTCTCCCTCTTAAGATCTCATATGGAGTTTTGAACGTTCCAGGTCTGATGTTGACACGGTTGTTGATGTGACATGCAGTATTCACCGCCTCTGCCCAAAAGCATTTGGCGATTTTCTTCGCACTCAACATTACTCGCGCCATCTCAATCAACGTTCGATTCTTTCGTTCTACCACCCCATTTTGTTGTGGCGTCTTTGGAGCTGAGAACTCTTGGGAGATACCTTTCTTCTCACACAAAACAGTGAATTGCGCATTCTCGAATTCTCGTCCATGATCTGTTCTTATACGAGCAATTCTCACACCAAACATATTAGACACGCGGGCAAACAATTTTTTGAAATTTTCAAATGACTCAGATTTTTCTCTAAGAAAGAAAGTCCAGGTATACCTTGAATAATCGTCAACAGTTACTAGAACATACCTTTTACCTCCAAGACTTTCGACCTCCATGGGTCCAACTAAGTCCATATGTACTAGCTCAAAGCAGCGTGTAGTACCAAAGTGTTGTTCTCGATGTTGCACAACAGGGTGTGAAGCATGCACTTGCTTTCCTTTTTGACAATCTTCACACACGATCTTATCTTTCTTGTTGAGTTTAGGTAGACCGCGTACAGCTTCCATCTTCGTCAGCCTGTCAAGATTATGAAAATTAGTATGACCTAATCGTTGATGCCACAACACAGTATCATCTACTTGTGCTTTGTAGCATCGTGTATCATCAGTCATATTCATATAACAATTATCCTTTGACCGCTGCCCCTTCACAACACATATGTTTCTGTCATTGTATACTTCACATGCATCCTTAGTGAATCTAACCTGCAAGTTGTTATCACACAATTGACTTATACTAATCAAATTAGCCACAAGACCTTGAACATGCAAAACATTTTTTAAGGCAGGTAATCCCGATACATTAAGTACACCTTTACCAATTATTTTTCCTTTTGAACCACCTCCAAAGGACACATTTCCTCCATCAAAAATCTCATAGTTGGCGTGCGTGTGTTGGCCTAGTGGTAGTGAGGTTAATGCCCAAGGCAATAGGTCTCGGGTTCGAGTCCTCCGTGACGCGGCCATGTAATTTAATGTTAATGTAATCCAATTAAAAAAAAAAATCTCATAGTCTGAGAGACATGCTTTGTTGCCTGTCATGTGACGAGAACATCCACTGTCAAAGTACCATGAACCCGTGGTACTTGTTCGTAGTGCAGTATACACCACAAGGCAGTTTACCTTTTCCTTTTGTTAGGTATTTTAAGTCTGATGTTATTTGGGATGTTGACCTAACAAGTGTGTTTTTGTGTTTCTTCACAGGAATGTTATTGTTGACCTCAGCATCCAGGTACACAGCCACGTGGAAGGCTGATTTTGCAGTGACTCAGCATCCAGGTCCACAACCACGTGGAAGGCTGACTTTGCGTCTCTTGAAAGACACGTGAAGACTTGAAGGATACTCAAAGACTGGAGAGAAGACCGAGTCTTACTAGGCGGTTGAGAATCTTATGCTAAGTGGAATTCTGTTCCACAAATCTAGGAGTCAACAACCAACTGAAGTAGTTCCACAATTCCAGGCTGATATGCGGAGCACAACAACTGAACTGCGAGAATTGTGGAGACATGGGCCCAGCAGTTGCTATATTCATGGACCCAAGCCTATGTAGTCTATCTATAAATACTAGAGTCATTCATTAAGTTGAGTGCGGATTTTGAGATGATGTGAGAGGTTAGATAGACGAGTTTTGCAGATTAAGTTCGTAGTTTAGTGTGTATGATCCTTAGTGTTTTAAGGTCATACGTTTAGTATTTTTGTAAGAAGTGTTGATGTTGTGTGGTGCTAAACATTGTAGCAACACAACACTTATTTTGATTATTCTTTTTGGCCGTAAGGCTGCCGTGTAGGTTGTTCGTTAACACAACCTACACAAAATTTATCCCGTGTGTTTCTTGTTTAGCTTCCGCAATATTGATTTAGAGTGGTTGATACACTTTCACTTTTCTTACCCAGACTTGCTTGGGTACTTGGTTCACCTTTCTATGTTGTCGTGTAGATTGTCGATAAACCATATTAGCTTGCTCAACATCTTTTAATCGTTTAATACAGAAAGGTTTAATATGACCCGGATTAAGACAATAATGACTGATATATGTTCTACGTTTCTTACCTTTCCTTACCTTTTTCTTTTTGTCCTTACTGGGTGACGGATCAGGTTGTTTCGGAACAAAAGGCGGCATATCATAGGGTAGGCTGCTCGATCCAGTTTCATAGCCAAGACCCTTAGTGCCGAACTATTGTTTGTCCAACATCTCTTCAAGCGTGTAGGTTCCTGTGTTCCATTTCTGAATGGTAAGCTCTGCCTTTTGGAGTTCAGTTGCCATCTTGTGTAGCTCCATTTCCTTTTGAGTTAGTGTAGCTTCGGTCTTTGCTAACACATCTTTGAGACGTGAGTTTTCACTCAAGGTTGACTCCAGGTTTGACGCCTGTTTCTTCCATTTCTGAAGAAGTTCATCATACAGTTTCTGTAGCTCCTGGACTATCAGCATGGTATTGTCATCACATTCGTGACTAAGTTCCTCCTGGATATCCTCTTCACCCACTACAAAAAAAAACCTCATCTGGCGACGGAAAAATCCGTCGTTAGGAGAAGAAATCCGTCGTCCCGGGGGGCTAGCGACGGACTGGCGACGGATTTTTTTCCGTCTGTATTTCGTTCGTCGTTAGCCCCTCGGACGACGGAAAACACAGTCCGTCGTTAGCCACGACGGACAAAAATCCGTCGTCAGAGTCTACCGGAGGCCGTTGACAGCGCCGGAAAGCTAACGACGGATTTAATCCGTCGTTAGTGGCGACGGACTGCAGTCCGTCGCCAGCCTCCGTTGACTGTTGACCTAGCGACGGACTGCAATCCGTCGCCAGGTAAATTTTTTTTTTTTAATTTTAATAAATAATTTTGTTTTTTTATTATTCATTACCTAAAACGTGTCATAACAAACAATACAAACATATTCCAACATTGAACAATAATTTAAAATTGAACCAATCAAATGAAATTCAAAATGAACGCGGATTTCATATAATATGATGAACAAAATAAATAATTGTATCAGTAACATCCCACGACAAACCAAAAAATAAAACAATAGTAAATGTATCAGTAGCATCTATGAATCGTAGTCATCATCAGGAGGAAACTGGGGAGGGGCATCAGACGGGGGAGGCTGATAAGAGGGAAAGAAGGGTGCACCTCCCTGCTGAGACTGCATCCAGCCAATGTTCTAAAAGTCGCTAGGCGCTAGTCGGGCGGTGGAGGGGGGACTAGCGCCTAGGCGGCTAAGCGGGAGCCTAGGCGGGGCCTAGGCGGATCAAATTTTAATGCTTATTTTTTATATTTTTACATTATATTATATAATACAAATTATATAAACATACATTATTTATAATTTCATTTTATAATTTATAATAAAAAGTTAAAAACACATAATATGCTAAGTAAAATATAACATCCATAAATTTAAAATGAAATAGATACATTAGAATTTAGATTAAATGATTCATAATAAGTTCAAATATATTTGTAATCTAATATTCAAAGTACAAGTTTTGATTTTCGTTGTTTTTTCTTAATAAAATATGAGGCTCTAAACTATGGAGCACAACAAATGATGATGTTTGGTTGATCTTGAGTGTTATATGATAAGTTAATGAGTCAAAAATTAATTTTTGGGTCATATGTGTGTTGGACACTTGGGCTGTTTGTCCATTTTAGCTTTATTTAGAAAAATGGATTACATTAACATCCTGTCCGCCTAGCCCGCCCGACGAGGCCGCCTAGCCCGCCTAGGCGCCCGCCCAGCCCGCCTAGCCCGCCCAGCCGCCTAGCCAAAAACGACTAGCATGTAATCGAATCGGCAGTGTGCCGACTAGCGCCTAGGCGCCGCCTAGGCGGCCGCCTAGGCCGATTTTTAGAACAATGCATCCAGCGCATCATCTCGGCATGCTGAGCCTGCATGAGCGCCATCTGCTGAGCCAATCTCTGTTGCTCAGCAAGGTACTCACGGCGCTCGCGATCCTGCTCCTCGACTCGGCGCCGCATCTCCTCAACCTCGTCTCTGGATGGGCGTGATGCGGACGAGGATCCCCCGAATCTGGATGCTCTCAGGGCCTTCGCCGCGCCTCCCGTGCCGAATATCCTCTTCTTCTTGTCCAGGCCGCCAAGAACCTCCAGATACAGCTCGTTGATGTCCACTGCATCGTGGTCCCTCCTCGTCAGCACGGCGAAACACCTCAGTCTGCATGCATGTAAACGAGAAATGAACATTTGTTAATATACATATTATAAATATTGAAAATCTAATACATATATATATATATATATTAGATTTAAATTAAAACTTACCGTTATCGCCTCAGATTTCGGATCGGTGTATGTCCCGTCCGCGTATCGATGCTCGTCCAGAAAGAAGTCGAACATGCACGAAATCGGAGCTACTCCCCGCTCACGACCCTATGCATCAGATCACAATGGAGTTATGTCATTGAAACATGTGTATATGAATTAAAATTGTACCACATAATTATAATTATTATTTGAAGTATATTATTACATTTTCCTCAGCTCGTTGCATGACCGACTTGGACCCTCCCCTATGTTTGATAGGACCAGTACCCGGTCCCTGGGGCTCAGACAACCGGTTGCGCCTCACTGCCTGGGATTTGGCCACAACATCATCCCGGGACCAGTAAGCGAGCCAACCCATCCAGACATCATCAGTCCACCACCCAGGCTTCCCACCTCTGGGTGGCGGATCATTCCTCCTCCTCTTGATCCCGCAGATATAATCATTATATCTCTCCCGGATCTTATCATTCCATAACTCCCGAATCTTGGCATCGAGTGCCGGTTCCCAATTAAATTTTTTCTAGCATTGAAAATGTATGTTAGAAATTGTAGTTATAAGTTATAATTAAGAATGAATTTGAAAGTTTTAGTAAATTTTCGAACCTTAAACTCCTCCCAATATCGTTGTCTCACGTCCTCAGGCGTGAGCTTCCAACTGTAGCCAGTCGGGTTGGGAACTATCTTAAATAGTTCCCAAATGTAATCTGCCGGGTCGGTATGCGGGTAAAATCCCCTGCATAAGTAATTTTAGATTGATTTCTGTTAGATTTTTGAATAACTAATTAAATAATCGTCAAAATTGAAGATGTGATTGCATTTACGTACCCCAGCTCACTCACAGAGAGAACACAGTCTCCTGTGGGTCTACGCTCTCTCTGACCATCAGTGTCAGAGCCTATCTGTATGCCACCAATATGGTGGCTCAGCCCGCCGGTCCCGGACTCATATCCAGATGATGAGCCCGGGGAACTACCCCGTCCAAGGGATAGCTGTGATCGGCGTGAACACCTACCACGAGGAGTCCCCACATCCTCTCGCCGACTGTAAGATATCTATTATGTTGAAAATAAATAGATAAATAAGATTCATGATAGACATATCACGTATACGTAGAATGTTTATATTGAACATATAATTACAAGTTACATTTATAATTAATAATGTAATATTTGAATGTGTTAAGTTTTCTACACCAAGTGTTAATCTTCGTCCTCTTCATCGTTATCATTTTCATCTTCCGAATTCTCATCTTCATAGTCATCCTCCTCATCTTCATCTTCTTCTTCGTCATCTGATGCTTCATCCTCTTGATATTCATCATCCTCGTCATCTTCTTCTTCTGTTTCGAGGACATTATCAGAGTCCACGTGGTCATCATCATCTTCAATTTCTACATGTTCACCGTCTCGGGCAACTGATGTAATATCATCTACATCAACAGTAGTTACCACATGAGCGTCATCATCCTCCTGAAACGGTGACTCCAACGTAGACACATCCGCTCGAGACTCATCGATAGTGGCCCTTACCTTTATAGAACAAGCTTCCCACCATTCTCTACACTGTTGGTTCATACTCGAATATGAACAGTAATACACTTGTGTAGCTTGAATGGCTAATACAAAAGGTTCGTATTTTCTAAGTCTGCGCGTATGATTTACAGACACTAATTTGAACTGTGTATCAACCCTTGTACCGGCCGGAGAGGTGTCGAACCAGTCACACTTGAAGAGAACGACCTTCTTATTGTGTAATCCTGGGTATGTGAGCTCGCACACTTCGACTAATTGTCCATAAAAATCTGTCTGACTGGAGTCCCCATAGTTACCCGCTTTAATGCACACACCACTACTCATAGTTGCTTTGTGAGTTCCATGTGATATCGTGTGAAATTTGTAACCATTCACCAAATAACCATGATATGATGTAATCATTGGTGAAGGTCCACGTGCAATGTCCCACATAACAGGATCAGTTACACAATTTTGTACCTACATCACACAGAAGTTTATACTTATCAAGTTATGGAGTTGTATGTCCTTTATATAGTACTTAATTAAATAATTTCAAGTATCTTAGTGAAAGTTTGACTCACATAAGAGCAAAACCATTCAGGGAATTCTGTAGACATTTTCTTGTCAATGTCCATGTCAGTTATCCATGTATTTGAGTGTCTGAGATGTGATTCGTATTCCCTTCATAAAAAAGAACATATTAGTTGATAAAAACCACACATTGCATTAAATAGTCGTATAATATGATTTGTAAAAGATTACTTGATATATGGATCGATCTCCACGCAATTATGGAGTACATATAGATGCGCAGCTCTATATTCCCTTGGATCCAACGATCTTTTCGTTGTTTTTCCAAAACCAGTTCCGGCAAGTTTGAATACAGAAGGCAAGTCTGATTGATCTTCTACCCCACTAGTAGAACATCCTCCAACGTAGTTGCGAGGCACCTCTCTATGTTTCGTACTTACATGATCCTCAAAATAATAGGAACAGAAAGCAGTGGCTTCCTCCACTAAGTATGCATTACATATCGATCCCTCAACGCTTGATTTGTTCTTCACATTATTTTTCAGCTTTCTTAAATATCTGTATTGAAAGGATTCATTTAGAAAGCATGAAACAATAGTTAAAATTCAGGAAACATTAAACACAATTGATTCAGTTTGATAAAGTACCTCTCAAATGGGTACATCCATCGATATTGGACTGGTCCTCCATCTCTTGCCTCGTCGGCTAGATGGATAGGCAAATGTTCCATTGAGTCGAAGAAGCTTGGTGGAAATATTCGTTCAAGCTTACACAAAATCAGTGGGATGTTATTGTTTAGTGTCTCCATGTCGTCACTCTTTATATTTCGTGATGTCAAATCACGAAAGAATAGACACAACTCAGTTATGGACTTCCAAACAGCTTGTGGGAGTAGTTCTCGAAATGCAATGGGTAGTATGCGCTGCATGAAAATATGACAGTCGTGGCTCTTCATCCCAAACATCTTAAGTTTACTCATGTCTACACATCTACCCATATTCGAGACGTAACCGTCAGGAAACTTAAGGGTTTTCACCCACTCACACAAGACTTTTCTCTCCTTTTTGTCAAGTGTATAGCATGCCTTATGATATTTATTAGTGTACTGGTCACGCATCAGCTGGGGTCTATGACAATAGAGGTTGAGTTCCTCCCTCGACTTTGCCGTGTCTTTTGTTTTGCCTTGGACATTCATAACAGTATTGAAAATGTTGTCAAACACATTCTTTTCAATATGCATAACATCTAAATTGTGTCGAATGAGCAGAGAACTCCAATACGGAAGGTCCCAAAAGATGCTCTTTTTCCGCCATCCAGTGGTAACTTGTCTTAAGATGCGCTTGTTATTATCATCATAATCTTCGGTGACCTTTACTAGTCCCAAATCTTCAATCTGATAAAGTATCTCTTCCCCTGATCTCCTCTCCGGAGGATCATCTGCAACAATCTTATTCTTTCTAAAGGCCCTCATATTCCTCCTGAACTGGTGATCGTAAGGTAGGAACTTGCGATGTGTATCAAACCATGACTGCTTCCGGCTATGTGTTAAGGAGAATGCTTCTGTTTGTTCCATGCATCGAGGACAGGCTAATCTTCCGGCTGTACTCCAACCTGACAACATCGAGTACGTCGGAAAATCACTAATGGTCCACATCAATGCTGCGTGCATCTGAAAGTTTTGTCTTCTTGAAACGTCATAAGTATGGGCACCGACTGTCCACAATTGATTGAGTTCAGATATAAGTGGCTGTAGGTAAACATCTATCTTATCTTTTAGATTTCGGGGACCAGGAACAAGCACTGTGAGAAACATGTGCTGTTCTTTCATGCACAACCACGGAGGTAAGTTGTAAGGAGTAAGGATAACAGGCCAGGATGAGTATTGTTGTCCCGATTGCCCGAATGGTTGAAAACCATCTGTTGACAGTCCTAATCGTATATTCCGTGGCTCCGCTGCAAAACCCGGGTAAGTTGCATTAAAGTGCTTCCACGCGGGCGAATCTGCAGGATGGCGCATAACACCATCATCAGCTGAGGTTGAATGCCAGATCATGTCGCCGGCCGTAGCTTTAGATGCATACAACCTTTGTAAACGAGGTGTTAAAGGGAAGTAGTACATCTTCTTAAGGGACATTTGTTTACGTCCCCGACTCCTATCTTTGTATCGGCTTTCATTACAAAATTTGCAATTCACAAGATGGGAATCCCCTTCCCAATAGATCATGCAATGATTCCTACACGAATCTATCTTTTCTACAGGTAAACCCATTGCCCGTAGCAATTTTTGTGTGCTGTAGTAATTCATGGGCACTTTGTGGTGATCTGGGAATGCCTCATTCAATAACACACACAACTCGTTGAAATATTTTTGTGGCATCCCAGAACGGGCCTTTAAAGTCATCAGACGAGCCACAAAAGACAACTGAGTGTGGTTCTTACACCCAGGGTATAACTCTTGATCGGCAGCGTCCAACAACTCGTACAACAACTTTGCTGTAGCGTTTGGATCTTCCTCTGTGTCTGGGTTGTTGAAAGAGGTACCCCCGAGATCATGAACCATCGCGTGGTATGTCCCGTACTCTTCCTCAGGTTCTACATCTACGTCGACACGTGTTTCTTGAGCATATGAAGGTATTTCATTTTCACCATGAAACCTCCAGATCTCGTAATCCCGTGTGAAACCCTTTTTAGCCAGATGAAGCTGTACAACATCTGTA
>JAPKLX010000325.1:78879-119509 GCA_026898415.1 Leonotis leonurus
AGTATTTAAATTCAATGTAATTCTTCTAACTAAGCTCTGGTTAGAAAATAAAAGGACAAAATATTGACTTAATTAGCTAAGAATATATAGGTTTGCTCATCTCATGACAAATTCTTCTTCTTAGAGTAATGATACGAAGTAGCCATGATCTAATCGAACTCGAACTATGATGTGAAGCCTAAAAACATTGCATGCAGAAAGAATCATTTTTATTTATCTTAATTCTTATAATTTTCAACATTATTTCAAATTATTATTTTTGGTATGCAAGAATCAAGATTACATTAATGTTAAAATTTGTCAACTAATACTATATAACATATATATGTATATATATATATATATATATATATTATTAATTCAACTAATAAGTATATTCGTATCATTCTTATTTATCTTAAATCTCAATTCTTTTCATTATTATTTCTAATATTTATTAAAATTTTAACTAATATTAAATTGGTTAAGAGTTTAGCATTTTTAACATAAACTTTTATTTTTATTGAAAATTTTAATTTACTCGATTATTAACTTATCAAATAATTATTGATTTATTGAAACTTTCCCAACAATATTAAATTATAATTCAATTTAAACAATTTATTGTCAAACTATAAGTAGTATAAATGTAGAATTTTGCATGCATGTTAAATTTATATTTAATTTTCAAAACTCATGTTACATAAGTGATATTGATTATAATCTAAATAAAATATATGTACATTTTTTATTTTTCGTTATAAATAATGCAGCCGCTGAAACAGCTATTGGAATGGTATTGATTCATTATTTTTGCATTTTTTTCTATAATTTATTAGTTTCATATTTATTTTATAGAAAATAAATCAATGGAATAATTTAAATATATAATTAAACTAACAAGTTAGTTTAGCCCATATTGGAAACATAATAAACTTTATCAACATGAGAACTCTATAAAAATAACAAACATATATATGTGTAATTTAGCTCAAATAGGATTCAAAATATTGAGCAATAAAATTAAATCAATATTTCTAAAGAAAATTCTCATATCAAATATATGTCTAATTCACACCCAATTGTCATGACCCACCAACCATATAATTTTTCATACATGTAACATTAATTATTTGAATTGATTAATTAAATATTAATTTCAATAAAATTTCAATAATTTCTCGTCTTATATCACCTTAAAACAGAACATCAAATATTTAAATAACATCAAATATAAAGTGATTTTTTACCAATAAAATTTACACTACATGAATATTCATGTAACGCTTATATTTTCCAAGTAGATGATGATTCAATTATCAATGTATTCACACCAACACATTTAATACAAGATAAGTCTTCTTATAACATTATTTGCAACCAAATGATCTTTCAAATAACGCTTATTTCTAATGATTTGTCAAATCATCACGATAAAATAAAGTATTGTGTTCTTTAATTATATTTCTAATAAATATATAAAGTAAATTCTATACAATATGAGTCTTCATATAACACTTATTTGCACCAAAATGATTATTTATGTAAAACGTATTTGCACCTAAATAATTATTTATGTAGCACTTATTTGCAACGATAGGTCAAATCATATCATTATGAAATAAAATATGTATACTTAAATCAAAATCATGATTACTTACTTCTTTGTTTACCTTTTGTTAGATAATAAAGAATATAAAATAAATTATTAACTATGGTTTGTTTTATATTTATATTGTGAGACAAAGTATTGAATTATTTTTAAATTTTATAATTGTAAATTATATCTTCAAACATCAATTTTAAAGAGAAAATTATTTTGACTCTACTTGCGACATACATTTAATACTTATGTATAAGAATTTGTTATGCGCTATTTTGATTTTACTAACGAGATGATCATTTTTCATATATAATATTGATTATATGCAATGACTTATCACTATATATTTTAATCATGCCAACGAGATAGTCCTTCATATAAAGTTTGTTTATAATTAATTATTGTAATATATCACTTAAAATAAATTATTGATATATTTAATTACTACTTTTTAATAATAAATCTATTTGGCCACACATATAACTTAATAGCAATTATTTTTAAAGAGCTATTTTGATTAAACCAACTATATGATCATTCATGTAATAGTAATTTAAATGGATTCGAACCGATAATTATTTATGTAGTAATATTTATTCACAATGATATTTAGAGAACTAGTTAACTCTATCACAGATGATTCATCATTATTTACAATGATTGATTTTGAAAATTATTTTACTTTTAATAACGAAATTTATTACAAAATTTATTATAATTTATTAATATATATATATATATATTTAAATTATAAATTAATTTTCAATTTTATAATTATAATTATAATATAAGATATTTTCGACTGGTAACTAATTATAGGATTAATATGTTTTTTTTTGTATTTTTCTTTTTATTAGAAACATTTTTTTTGTATTTGGCCTTTCTTCTTTCCTCTACAATTTTCCCCTTTTAGACTCGCAACAATCCGTAAATGCATTCGAGCTCTGACCCTTACATATCATAACGTTCAACTAGATCAAGATCCCTTCATCCCAGCTATGATTTTGACAAGATTTCTGCCAGATTGTTCGGTCAGATCACTTCACTGTGCCTTATTTCTCAACATCAGTCACCGAATTAGATATTTCTCCGATAAGCCCACATTCGATTTCGCGAGCATGCGGGAGCCCGATGATGCAGTCGCCTTATTTCACAAGATGGTAAGAATTCAGCCACACCCTTCTGCTATTGAATTCTCGAAATTATTGAATTCTCTAGTTAAGATGAGACAATACCACATTGCCCTTCAACTGTTCGACGAAATGCTGCTCAGGGAGGCTCCTCTAAATCAATACATCTTGAGCATTGCCATAAATTGCTTTTGCCTGTTAAAAAGAGCTGATTTTGGGCTTGCTATATTAAGCAGCTTTTTCAAGCGCGGATACGAGCCTGATGTTGTAACCTTTAATACTCTTCTCAAAGGGCTTATGTCGGTGGGGAAGATTCAAGATGCATCGAAACTTTGGAACAAGTTGTTGTCTGAGGAACTATGCATACCTAATGAAGTCACTCTTCATACTATGATCAATGGGTTCTGCAAAGCTGGTCATATTCTCCAGGCCCTTGAATTGCTCATGTTTTTGGAAAAAAACAAAACTTGCTTACCTATCAATATTTGTGTTTACAACATGGTTCTCGATGGTCTATGCAAGGTTGGAATGGTTGACGATGCTCTCCAATTCTTCTCCACTTTGGCTGATAAGGGCATTTCACCCAATGTTGTAATTTATTCTTCCATGATTTGGGGATTATGCAATGCTAAAAGATGGACTGAGGCTGATTTAATGTTAGAGGAGATGGTGGCTTGTGAGCTCTACCCAGATGTGGTCACTTGTAATATTCTAGTAGATGCTTTCTGCAGGGAGGGAAAGATGGAAGATGCTGAGCGTACTTTTGAAAATATGAAGCAAATGGATGTCCAACCTAACATCATAACTTACAGTACGCTGATGAATGGATATTGTATGCGAGGAGAAATGGACAACGCTATGAAGATCTTCAATTTAGCATTGAGCTCCGGGTTCAAGCCTGATATTATCACTTACAGTACAGTGATGAATGGATATTGTATGCAAGGAAAAATGGACAAAGCTATGAAGATCTTCGACTTAGCAGTGAGCTTTGAGGTCAAGCCTAATATTATTACTTACAGTTGTTTGATGAGCGGGTATAGCAAAATGAGGCGGCTGGATGAAGTTTCACACATTTTTGTCAATGTTCATGGAGAAGGCTTAGAGCATGACTTGGTTTCATATAGCACAATGTTGAAGGCTTTATTTCGTGGAGGCTACTTTGAAGATGCTTTGACTCTATTCAATGAGATGAGTGGTCAATTGGGTCTTGATATCTATGCTTACAACATCTTTTTAGATGGCTTGTGAAGCGCTCATCTTATTGATGAAGCATTCATCATGTTGCATACTATGGAAGATAAGGGCATCATCCCCAACATAGTACTCATTCTGTCCTACTAAAAATGACCACGTTTGACTAAAAAGCTCTCACGTATTTGGTCAAATGTGACCACTTTTAGTGGGACAGAGGGAGTATATATTTTTATAATAGTTATTAATGGTAATTTTATAATAGTTATTAATGGTAATTTTAATTGGATTAATTATCATAACATATATAATATTCTTATAATATTAATTAAATATTATTTTATATTATATCTATTTTGTCGAGATCTTTAATTTAAGATGTACTCCTTCGTCCCACTAAGCATGACATCTTTTTTTCCGGTACGATTATTAACAAGAGTGTATAAAGTGATGTAAGAGTGATAGAGGTAGTAGGGTCCACACCTTTTTAAAGAGATAAGTTATTCTATTTATGGAATGTGTCATTATTAGTGGGATATCCCAAAAAAGAAAGTGTGTCATGCTTAGTGGGACGGAAGGAGTATATGACAAATATTTCCGCTAATTAAATAAAACAATTTTAGGGGATGAATATCATAAGAGAGAAAATAAAATTAGTTACGTCCTTCCCACAACTCGTAGGAAGTTACGTCCTTACCTTTAAGTGAAATTTTATTCAAAATATAATTCGCCGTTAGGACAGTTTCCCCCCACATGTCTTTTATAAAGTTTGACTTTGCTAAAGAGAGCGGGGTAGAATCCTTTATATACTCCTAATACCACAAATGAATTTTTATGGGTGTTGAAACAAGTCAAGTTATATGGTCATTATTAGGGGTGTCAATCGGTACGGTTCCGGTTAACCGGAACCGAAAAAGTGAGGATTTCAAGAACCGGTACCGGAACCGGAAATTTAACCGGTTACCGGTCGGTTCGGTACCGGTTAACCGGTTTACCGGTTAAGGTACCGGTTTTCAATTTTTTTTTTATTTTTTTATATTTTATTTTAAAAATATTAATTTAAACTAATAATAATTTAATATAAATATAATTAAATTTAATTTTGTAAACATTTTATAATATATAAAATATTTTTTAAATAAATATAAAATATAAAATAAATATAAAATATATTTTTTTTAGATATTTAATTTAATAAACCGGTACTTGGTCCGGTACCGGTTCGGTACCGGTTAACCGGGTACCGTTATTCTTTAAAATGTAAGAACCGGGAACCGGGATTTTTCCTGAATAATCGGTACTCGGTAACCAGTTCCCGGTCCGGTACCGGTTCGGTACCGGTTCTTCCCGAGAACCGGTTACCGATTGACACCCCTAGTCATTATCATGAGGTGTGAAAGATTAGAAATTCTCTAATGTGTCCTCATGCGGTTTCCCGTACTCATGGTTTCTAGAAGAGTAGAGACCTCTTGATATGTTTCTCCCGTTTTTAAGCGCAGACATACAAAAGTGGTAACAAACAACTAGCCAGTTAATCAATCAATTCATGCCAATATGTATCAATGTCTCAATACTCTACTAAGACTAAGAATCTGTTCATGTGTTCCCCATACTTCTACGATTATCTAACATTTCATAACAAGATGTCAAGCTACATCAATCAAGTAATTACAAATCACATCTTATCGCGAAAGCATGACATGACTCGATTTACATCACAAGATATCAAGTCTAAGTTTTTCTCAAGAGCAATCAAAGTTAAGCGAAAAACGACACAAATTATAACTGAAGACAAGACCGAATGCGTGCATACATAGGACCCCTCCCTCCCTAAAAATAAAGCAATATTGTCCATCTCTGTGGTGCTGCATTCGGTGTTGAACAAGACAAAGAAAACCTGAAAAATGAACTAAAGACAAGGAACAAAAAGATTAGCCAAACAGACGCTCACACAAAAGGAAATAAATTAGTAAATGTACATCTTGTCTCATTGTTGGTCAAGAGGCGAGTAGGACGGTGGTCCATCGAAGTTCCATACTGACCACTGTTGTTGCATTTCACGAAGGAGCTTGTTTTGTTCCTCCATCATCTTCCTATGGGCTACCCACTGCGCGTGTTGATCGGCGATCTGCTGAGACTGTGCGTCTAAACATGCGTTGATCCCACAGAGCTCGGTACCCAAGGCTCCGAATCCAACGTCGACGGGGCTCGTGAATTGCTCCCATTGGGTACCCCACTGACTCTGGGTACCCCATTGTGTGGAGGCTGATCCTCCTGCAAAATATCGACCAATATAGGTTGATATATATATATATGTCTAAATTTTTAATAGTGTAGTTTGCCCCGAAAATGTGTGTTTGTTAGTGTTACTAAACGCAATAAATGTATCTATAATAGTATGTGGATGACATGCTTTAGTAGGGATGAGAGCAAGGCAGGGTCAGAGCCGGTATTACTTTCCTACTCTGCGTACCTGTTCTTAAATTAACTGTTGTACCCGTCTCCATAAATGTTGTAAAATTACTTTAAATCAATATTTAATGTAATAGAAAACCCGTGCATTATTTTTGATATAGTTCAGTATTGCTAATAAAAAGATAAGCTTAAATAGTTAAATGCATTATGCTATTGATTTGTACATAAAGGAAGGAAACAAGTGGGACGAAGGTAATAGTAATTAATTATATGTATCTTTGTTAAAAAAAACAAATTGTGAAATTTTGTTTTGGTTTTTACCATAATATTGTAAAGAAGTTCAAAAGAACATTGAATTGATGGCTCATTCTAACCGTCATCGTGAGCACCACTATGGTATTATCTCTACAATTTCTTCTTTGCATTTATCGCATATTTTAATCATAGCGTTTAATTTATTGGATATATGTTGATTACTTTTTTTATCTAAGCGTTCTTTGGATATTTGAAGATAGAAAATGTAATGTGATTATCAAACCTAACAAGTAATTGATGACATGGACATCAAATACGATGCATACTGAGTCTACATTTATTCTATTTTGACGGACACGTCACATACTCGTTGACAAAAAAATTGGGCATGCTTCGATTACAAAAATGTCAATGTTGGTGATTTATTTTACCAACATCCCTAGTAATAACTCACTTCTTTTTAACATAGAAAACACATTTGCAGTGTTCATGACAAAATAAAAGAAAGGACTAGTTAGTTTGAGGAATGCTCAACAGTCTAGCAGTAATGAATTGATAGAAGGAGACCACCAACTTAAGCATAAAATGTGAAGAAAGTTCAAGCTAATACGAAATATCATCTATAACAACGTCAACTTACTACCCTAATAAGATTACCCACAGTGTATTAAGCTTACAGCTCCCAGGAACATCGAATTCAAGAATTCTTGATTCACGAATTTTACGATCTGATCTCGAACATCATCGGAGCAACGACCCCAAGAGTTTGGAGGATATCTTGATAAAAGGTTTTAGCACCGGTGTATCTTTTTCTACTAGGTAATCTAGTATCCTTATGCATAAAGCTAATCAATTCGGTCGTTGTGGTCGGACTCTCGTAAACATGTTAATCGCTTAAAGAAGACACGGACATATTATATTCCTTTATAGCGTTCCTGGAGCTCTGATATTGTACCCCCCTTTCTTTGCCCAAGATTCGGAGCCGTTTTTGCGGGGCGTACTAAACCCACTACGTACCACACCACCGGGCAGATCAGAGACCAAAAACAGCAGCACTACCGATTGTCGCTTGTCCAATGTACCGAACTTTTAAAAGACCCGGAATCTGCGTATATGTCAAAGATGAAATATCAGGTCAGCGTTATTCACAGAAACAAAAAGGTCACCTCACTTGTTTCCTCAGTATACTTCTTCTAATAAGAGTAGAAAGAAATAATTTTATTTTAGTTGTAATTTCTTTCTGTTGTATTTGTTGTTAGTTGTGCCTACGTGGATTAGTTAGCCTTGTTGGCATGCTTCCATTGGTTTGGACACATCATAGTTATGTAAACAAGAATATTAATACTCTTTCTCTGAGTTGTAAACATCAGAGAGTTTTCTGATATAATTGAAAATGAGGGTTTGCTCCCTTCTTCGCTTTCTCTCCTTCGCAATTATTTATTTCATTTCTGATATGGTATCAGAGCTATTTTCCGCCAAATTCGTTCAAATTTTCTGATAATTTGTCCAATTTGTTTTTCATTTTTCCTTTCTAAACCATGACTACTGAAAATTCCTCCAATGAACAGAACAACGTTTATTTTCTCTCGCCGAGTGACAATCCAGGAGCTCAGCTCGTCACTCAACAGCTTACTGGCTCTAACTACAACAATTGGAATAGATCGATGATGACGGCGCTTATGGCGAAAAACAAGTTGACTTTCGTCAATGGCGGTTTGCCGAGGCCGTCCATGACAGATCCGATGTATTCGCGGTGGGTACGCTGCAATAGCATGGTGATTTCGTGGCTGAGGAATGCTGTGACTCCAGATATCAGCTCGAGCATCATGTACCTCGAAGATGCCTCGCTTGTTTGGGACGATCTGAAGGACCGGTTTTCTCAAGGCGATCTGGCAAGGATTCACCAATTGAAGCTGCAATTGGTGAATCTACAGCAAGGAGCTGACGATGTTGGAGTATATTGTTGGGGATATACGCAGAATATGAAGGAATTGAAGTAGACAAATAAAAGAGAAACTGGATACTCTGAAAGGCGTGAAATCACTTTCAGATCGAATCAATTCGACGGTACTGTCGAATTATCCAATCGGATACAATTCAGAGTTGAACTTTTGTATGTATATTGAGGATTTATGAACAAAGAGTTCTCTTATTTTTTCAAAAGAACACGCGGGAGTTTTGTTATCTCTCTCTTCCAGAAATCACGCCAGGAACATTTAAAACACGCAAAAAACTGCTACCCAGCGACCGCTGGGAAGCCAGCGGTCGCTGGCTACTGCATTATGTCTTTTCCAGCGAGTGGCTGCCAGCGATCGCTGGCTACTCTTCTCTGTTCACTTCTGATCCAGCAGCCCCGACCGCTGGGAAGCCAGCGGTCACTGTCTGCACATTTCAGTTTCGATGAATTTCTTATTCAGCTCGACCCCAGCCAGGGGCTCTGCCCCTTGGACCCCGCCAGGGGCTGCCGCCCCTTGGACCCCGCTATCGGGGGCGCTGCCCCCGAACCCCCGTCCTTTAGGGGCTTCGCCCCTAATATCGTAACAACCTCATATAAGCGTGCACTCCGCACCACCAAACTTATATGATGTATTGTTATGACGACATTGATCAAACAAGTCAATCCAATTACACTAAAATATCCAACATATATTACACGAAGTTTCGCATTCTATGGGATGAGTATCGTGATTTCCAGCCGATCAGTTGGTGTGAATGTGACACTTGCACCTGTGGAAGTAAGAAGAAGTGGGCTGCATTTCAGGCACAGGAGTGTGCGATGCAGTTTCTAATAGGGTTGAATGCTTCATTTTCGCAGATTCGATCTAATCTACTTTCAGTCAGTCCTCTTACCCCGGTGCAAAAGATATTTGCTATTGTGATGCAGGAGGAGCGTCAGAGAACCATTGAAGTTATGCTTCCTCCTCCTCCTTCTTTTGCTGATCAGGCTGGTTCCGTGATCAATGCTGCCAGTGGAGGACGTGGTAGAGGCGGCAGAGGAAAGTTTTTGTGCATAAAATGTGGCAAAACGAATCACACTATAGATAAGTGTTTCGAAATCATTGGTTTTCCTCCAGGATATAGTAGAGGGAGAGGTAGATCTGCTGGAGGAGTTAACCGATCTGTCAATCAAGTCAGTATCGGTGATAATTCTGGTGAAACTGCATCAGGTGCTTTGTCTGCAGCACATATGGCTCAAATGTTCAGTTATTTCCAGAATCAAATGCAGCTCAACTCACCTTCTTCTAGCAATGGTTCTTCTACCTCTCAGGTCAATGGTAACACAGCTTCTAGTGCTCACTCTGCTACTTTGCCTCACTCAGCAACTTCTCCTCCTTTTAGTGGTACAGTTACTTCTAGTCCTCTTATTTGTTCTGTTACTAATTCGTCTACATGGCTGATGGATACTGGTGCAACACATAGTATATGCAATGATTCTAAGATGTTTACACACATAGCAGTACCTCATCATACGCACGTGAATCTTCCTAATGGTCACAGTGCTCCTGTTACTAGTATAGGCACTGTTCCTCTCACTCCTAATCTTCAGCTTACCTCTGTTCTTTGTGTTCCTTCCTTTTCATATAACTTGATCTCTGTTAGCTCCATCACCACTGCCGCTCTGATATCTTCCATTTCAATAAAGACATGCACACCTTTCACTGGAAGATGTAAGTTATCATAGAAAATTAGTGAATTCATATTCACCATCTCCACTAGCATTATGCTATGTACGGAAGAAGCTTTACATTTAAAGATGAATATTTGAAATATGATGATGGTGACAGATTAAGCCAACTAAAAACCCTTACCTAACAATGGCCAAACTAAAATCACCCAAAATTGACATGCTAATCTATAATCCATTTGAAAATAGTAATCTAAGAAGCAAGTGACATAAGGAAACAATATATGTTAATTCTACACGCAGTAAATTGATGTTCGAAGTTAAAGTATATGATATAGGCATGGTAAGTGAGGAACGCTCTTCGGAGGATGGTGAAGAGGAAACTGAGGCACGTATTATCGAAGAGCCGAGCCTTGCCGAGAGAAGACAATGGAGGGAGATTAGAAAGCCTAAACGCTACACTAATCAGTTTTAGTCTTATTTATACTCTGTGTGTTTGGTTATTTTTATTAGATACATCTTTTCATTTGGGTTAGGCCTAAAGCCCTAGTGTAGGGCTTCATTTCTTGTTTCCTATGCCTGGTATATAAAGGCTAGGATTTATTATTTTAGGTAAATACCTTCACACCCAATCTGAGGCATGCGGTTTTGCCCGCCCACTCACTCGCTCTACTCCACCACCCCCTGCATTGCGATCCTCCCCAGCAACTTCTTCTCCTGCGGCACCACCGGTTTCAACCAACCTCACTCCCACCACGTTGTCTAATCCTCACGTGCGACGCGACTCTTCAGTAATTCCTGTTTGCCGACTGACTCCTGCTGAAACACGTGAAAAGCGTGAACGGGGATTATGTTTTCACTGTGACCAGCGTTGGAGCCCGTCACATCGCTGCAGGACTCCCAGCACGGTTATGCTCCTTTCCAGCAACGATACCGACATTCATTCGGATGTTCTCGATGAGTTGGAAGTTTCTGACCAGACTATGGATGAAGGTATTATTTTGGGTGACGTTTCTAGCATTCACTCTCTCTTAGGAGCTACGCAGCCACGCTCGCTTCGTCTCTGGGATAGCACCCAGGTGATGATAAAAAACGGTAGCACTCACAATTTTATCACTCATGCTCTGGTTGAAAGTCTCAAGTTATCCCTCACTCTTGTACCTAGTTTTCGGGTGTATATTGGAAATGAAGATTCTATTATTTGCCAACACAAGTGCACGGATGTTCCTATTACTCTACCGGGTACAATCGATCCTTATTATCAGAAGAATGAATGGAAAGGTTGGTTCGTGAGATGCTCAATCAAGGCATAATTCGCCCCAGTCATAGCCCATTCTCTTCTCCGGTGCTACTAGTCAAGAAGAAGATGGCTCCTACCGTTTATGTGTTGATTATCGTGCACTCAATGCCGTTACTATCAAGGATAAATTTCCTATTCCTACTGTTGATGAAATTCTCGATGAATTGGGCAATTCAGTGGTATTTTCTAAATTGGATTTGCGTGCTGGATTTCATCCAATCCGTGTTCACGATAAGGATATCTTCAGAACGGGTTTTCGTACTCATAATGGCCATTTTGAATTTCAAGTTCTCCAAATGCATATTTGGAACCAATTCGGTGGAATATTTAGGGCACATCGTGAGTGCAAGCAATGTGCAAGCTGATCTTCTAAAATTGCAGCTATGTTGTCTTGGCCTGAGCCATCTTCAGTAAAACAACTCCGTGGGTTTCTCGGTCTAACTGGCTACTACTAGGGGTGTTCATGAAACAGTTAAAACCGTAAACCAAACCAAATCAAACCGTACTTATGAGGTTTGGTTCGGTTTGTGGTTTAAAATTTATGATTTGGTTTAATTTTTTTATGAATATATGGTTTACGGTTCAGTTTGGTTTGGTTTTTATTTTATAAAAACCAAACCAAACCAAACCATAAACCGCAAAACCGTAATATAATTATTATATATATTAATGTATAGAATATCTTAAACATAATATAAATTATGTATGTATATTGTATATCATTATTATAATATATTAATTGAATTAATATTTTATTTATATATTTATTTTAAATAAAATTTATTTATTTATTATTTTATTTGGTAATAGATAAATTATTAAATTATAATGATTGATTATCTAACAAATCAATATTTATTTTTCTCAATTTCTTCTTCTTTACTTACTTTTTATAACTATGTATCTCAAATTTTCAATTAATAGAAAAATATTAAATTTTTAAATAATTTGTTTTATTTATTAGCGAAGTATATGTGTTTATACTAGTGTTGATATTTTTTTGTTATACTAAAAAAATGACACATATGTGATAATAAATTTTATTTATCAAACTTTATTTATATTTATATTTATTTACTTTTTACATCACAACAAATAAATACTCAATAACTATACATTACACGAAAATCAATGAACACACTGTATGATAATAAAATTATAGTAAATTGCACATCGAACCGGACCAAACCGTATTAATTCAGTTTGATTTGGTTTCATAAAAATCATAAACCGTATTTTATGGTTTGATTTGGTTTCTGTATAAAACCGCACCAAACCAAACCACGAACACCCGTAGCTATGCTGCTATTGTTTCTCCTCTCACTGATTTACTTCACAATGATTCTTTTACTTGGTCAGTGGCTGCATCCACAGCTTTCCACGCTCTCAAACAGGCGATGGTGTCCGCTCCCATTTTACGATTGCCGGATTTTTCTAAACCCTTCGTCATCGACACTGATGATTCAGATGTGGGTTTAGGTGCAGTGCTCTTACAGGATGATCAGCCTATTGCTTGTCATAGTCGCAAATTGGGAGCTCGATTAAGAAGTGTTTCTACATATATCAAAGAACAACATGCTGTGTGCGAGGCTATTGGCAAGTGGCGCCAATATCTTATCGGTTGTCGATTTATTATCCATACAGATCATCGGAGTTTAAAGGATCTCTTAAGTCAAAAATTGCACACCCCCGATCAACACCATTATATTCGGAAGCTCTTGGGTTATGACTTTGTTATTGAATACAAACCGGGCAGTCATAATATTGTAGCAAATGCATTATCACGTGCTCCCGATGGTTTACCACCACACCAGGCCCAATCCCTTTCACTCATGGACGTCGCTGACATTCTCACTCCGTCCTGCATGATGATACAAAGTGTTCCTATCTCTGCATTTCTTGATGATTTGCGTCATGAGAACCGTTCCAGTGCTGATTATATTTCTTATCGTTCCAATGCTGATTATATTTCTTATCATTGCCGCTTTGACTTGGGTGAATTATCTTCAGATTTTACCGTAGTCGATGGCATCCTCCTATACAGACATAAGTATTTTCTCACACCATCCTCTACTCTAAAGCAAAATTTTTTGCAGGAATTTCATTGCTCTCCAGCCCATGGCCATGGTGGTGTTAAGAAGACGCTTGTTAGCCTCTCTTCTTTATTTTATTGGCCTCACATGCGTCGAGATGTTGAAACCTTTGTTCGAGCATGTACTACTTGCCAACAGGTGAAGAATCAGACAACTGCTCCTGCCGGACTTCTACAACCATTACTTATCCCTGTTTTAGTTTGGAATGAGCTTACAATGGATTTCATTACTCATCTTCCTCCTTCCCACGGTTACTATGTTATTCTCGCGGTGGTTGACCGTCTTACCAAAGCTGCTCACTTTGGCCCTTTTCCCACAAATTTTAATGCAGCAAAGGTTGCTCGTTTATTCACGGATATGGTCGTTAAGTTACATGGTTTCCCTTTCTCCATTATTTCAGATCGCGATTGTTTTATACGTTTTTTGTCTCGTTTCCATTGTGTTTATGGTCTCATAATGCTTATGTGTTGTTCAATTTGATGTTTTGGTTTTCTATATGCTACATTGTAGGTGAAAATCGACAAAAATGGTTAACGAACCTTGACAAGAGAAATGAGACCAAAAGACGAAGAAAATGGCAAATTGTGTGCTTGATCGAAGATGGACCTAGCCGGCGCTAGCCCCTAGCGCTCGCTAGGCCAAAGAGCTGATCCAAGACAGAACTGGGAGCTAGCGACCGCTACCCCCTAGCAGTCGCTGGCCCTTGGGAAATCAAGGCGAACAGAGCATTGGGTAGCGACCGCTACCCCCTAGCGGGCGCTACCCCTTTGCAGCCAAGTCACAGTCAGAGAGGGGGCCTAGCGAGCGCTAGCCCCCTGTTTCAACCATTCTTGCAGCAAGCTTAGGTAGCGGTCGCTACCCAGACGGGATTTTCTTCTCCTATTTAAACCTCCACGCGTGATTTTTCAGGGACGACTACTTCACGTTCTTAATTCTAGTCTAGGGTTTAGACCAAGAGAGAAAACACTTTTAGTCTAGATTTTTATACCATTGTTCGTTCTTAAAATTCGTTGTGGATTCGTTCGTGATTCAAACCCGGAGTTCTTAATGCATTATTTTTTCTTTCAATCAGTGAGTTCCTTTACTGCTTTCTTTATTGCTTTAAATCTATTTTCTTTCTGCTCTGTTATTGATTAATTTCCAATTCAGTAATACAAACCTTTCAATCATGTCAATTAATCAATTCAAAGCATGTTTAAATTCCGTTTCCTTAATTCATTGTTCTTAGATTTAGGATTTAATCGCTTTATTAATTTTCGCCTAGTTATTCGTACTTTAAGTTCTTTGATTTCATTCGTCTAGATAGATTAGATTAGATAGTTAAAATATCAAAACTCCTTCTTTTTAATTGCTTTATGTTCTGCAACATAGATAAATCCCTGCTTAACCTTCCTTGAGAATACGACTTAGGGTTAACTTATTAATCTATAACGAACTCGTACTCTTGCCGTAATTTATTTAGATAATTAATATATCATTTAAAATACTATTTTTAATTAATTATCGATTTTAGTAATGGTTATTTTTCAACATACACATCGTGGATATAATTGTCATAACATATCTGACCGTACCTGTCCTCTTGAGGTAGTCGAGGTTTGGGTCGAGTAGCGCTTTAAAATTTCAAGTCTGAAAATAATAAGGATCAAAATATTCATCCAAACAAATTGCAGGTCAATTAAATTTCGGGCTTAAAAAAGTACGTCCATAATATAAAAAAATTATTTTATTTTATTTATTAATTATAATATTAAAAATATAACCTTGAATCATTAAAATTAAACTATGTTTTCTCAATATTAATAAAAGTAAAAAAAAAAAATGAAAGGGCTTAGGTATTGGGTTGCAGGAAAATTGAGAGCCCAAAATTGTATATATAAAGGGCCTGATGGGTTGTATATTTCTAATTCCACCGAAGCCTCCAAATTCTATTTCTGAAGAAGCTACCATGATTTCCAGAAGGATTCTTTCCTATTCTTCCTTCAAATCGCCTGCTTTTGCACACTCCTCCTCATTTCTTGCATCCCACTTCAAATTCCCCCAAATTAGGCACTATTTTGATTTTGCTCGCATCCGTGACCCTAAAGATGCTGTTTCTCTCTTCCGCGATATGCTGAGAACGGAGCCTCTGCCTTCGGTTAAACTTTTCAACAAATTGCTCAGTTCGACCGTGAAAATCAAGCAATACAATGTTGCCCGCTTCCTGTTCGACAAAATGCTTCACAGGGGTGTTCCCGTAAATCTCTACACCTTCAACATTGCGATTCATTGCTTCTGCCATCTCAATCGTGTTGATTTTGGATTTGCTATGTTAGGATGCATTTTCAAGCGTGGCTACAAACCCAGTGTGGTAACTTTCACCACTCTCATCCGTGGGCTTTTATCAGTGGGAGATATTTTTGAAGCAGAGAAACTGTTGAAGAAGTTGGTGAGAGAGAAAATATGTTATCCCAATGAGGTTACATATCTTACTGTCGTCAATGGGTTGTGCAAAGCTGGGCAGACTAAGGCAGCACTTGATCTGCTCAATTTATGGGAAAATTGGAGCTGCAAACCTAATGTCAATGCATACAGTGCTATTATTGATGGTCTATGCAAGGACCAAATGGTTGATGATGCCCTCCATATCTTCTCATCTTTGTCCGAGAAGGGAATTTTACCAGATGTTGTGACGTATAGTTCATTGATTCATGGCTTATGCAGTTTGAGTAGATGGAAAGAAGTAGAAGAGCTATTGAACGAGATGAAGGCGCGTGAGGTATATCCAAATCTACATACTTTTACCATTTTAGTGGATAATTGTTGTAAAGAAGGAAGGGTGGAAGATGCGGAACAGATATTGAAAAGAATGAAGGAAAGAAATATTCAACCTAATATGCTTACTTACAACTCATTGATGGATGGATATTGCTTGCGAGGTGAAATGGATAAAGCTAAACAAGTTTTCAACGTTATGTTGAGTTTGGGGCACAAGCCTGATATCGTAAACTATTCTACTTTAATGAATGGGTATTCTAAAAAAGGACAAGTGGATGAGGTGTGGCAACTTTTTGATGAAATTTCAGCCAAAGGATTAGAGCATAATGTGGTATCTTATAGCACAATGTTGCAGGCCTTATTTCATCAAGGAAAATATGATGATGGGTTGAAGCTTTTTGAAGAGATGAAAACCCGACTCATATCTCCTAATTTGACGACCTACAATAACTTGTTGCGTGGATTATGCAAAACTCATCGGATTGGTGAAGCATTATCCTTCTTGGAAATTATGGAAAATGAAGGTGTTATTCCCAACATTAGAACATACACTATTCTCATTGATGGGTTGTGCAAGGCCAACAAACTTGATAAAGGCAGAGATCTATTCAATGAATTGGGGTCCAAAGGTGTGCAGCCTAACGTCGTAACATATACAACTCTTATTGGTGCACTTTGCCAAGAGGGGCAAGTGGAGGAGGCTAAGGAGTTGCTGACACGAATGGTGAACAACGGTTGCTTGCCCAACAATGTGACCTACGATGTTATTGTTCAAGGTCTTGCTAGAATTAACAAGATTGAAGAGGCAATTCCGTTCCTTGAAGAAATGGAGAGAAGGGGATTCGTTTTGGATGCAACCACTATCGAGATGTTACTAGAACATCTAGAAAAGGAAGGTAAAGATGGCATTCTCTTTGCAAAGGTTAAGAAGCTAGTACCTAAGAACTCGTAGTCATTAATTAAGTTACGATTTTGCCATTGACTTGACACACTCTCTCTTTCTTTTGTAAAAGGATTGAAATTGATGTGATATGTGACTATGGGAAATGGAAACGACGACAATGATTGTTATGGTGAGATTTGAAGACTGAGTTGTAATTCTTGTTTTGATCATGTGAAGAAATGGAATTATCGTTATATTATAAATGACTTCATCTTATATACTATTAATCTACTCTAGGCTCTGATGCTCATTTTTATGTTTATTTATAATATCTATTAAAACTGAGAATTTATAGGATTCACATGCTTTTTGTATTTTTCTCTTTAATTGATAATTTACAACTGAAACTTTCTCAACTGACGTTCTTCTTTTTTTATATGATTAAATTGTAAAGCAATATGAATGTAGATTACACACAATTTTAGTCAAAGTTCCACCACTATTGTGGTTAGAGCCTAGAGTTGTTTAATAAAAAAAATTGGAAATCAAAGTCACTTTTTGGTTCCATAAAATGATTAATGATACAACAACATAAGCCAAACTTCTAAGATAAAATTAAAGAATAACTTCTATAATAACTTTATATAGGGTGTTGAAGCCCTTAGGTTTCACCCCTCACTTCCGTCTAGTCCTCCTTATCTTCTAGTCAATTCTTATTTTTGTGGGTTTTCATATCCCATGTTTTTCTCCTTAGATAACCTCATTCACTAAGTCATGTTAGGTTTACTTGTCCCGTTGAATTAGTTGGATATTTTTATTGGGTCGACATGTACAATTTGTCCGACTAATTGGACCGAAAAGATAAATTTGTCTAGCTTGTTGGGCTAATGAATTTCTCTAATTAAATTTATTTTTGACTAGAGTCAAATAGTCCAAGTCGTCTAATGTGTCTTTGTAGTCTAGCTTATAGTATGTTTTAAGTCCATTTTTTTTAAGTACATTTTTTTTTATAGCGGGATAACTTTTTTTTTACTCTATCACATAGTTAATCCATATACATCGACTTAATACACATGATGCAATTGTGTAATGGTACAATTTATTAAATATTACGTATATTTTATATATATATATATATATAAACAAGAGAGAGGAAAGAGAATTAGATAGAAAGAAGAGACGATAGATTAGAGAGGAGAGAGGGAAGAAAGAGGGGTTTAATTGTACACTAGTTAAGCCCATATATACTAATTGTAACCTATGTAAACTTGTATTTGGTAGCAAACTTAATAAACCCAGTGGCCCGTGTGTAATGCCCAGGCCCGTGTAATAGAGTAGGTTGAAGGGGTTTAATAAACCCAGTAGGAATGAGGTATTATTTTGAACTGTGTTGAACAGTACTAGGCGGGTATTTTGCTATAGACCAAAATACCCTTAAATCTAATTTCTACATTCCTGAAACATATCTTCTCCTTCGTTGACAACTTCTGCAAAGAATTTCATATCTTCTCTCTCCTCTGCAAATCAATGAACGGAAATCAGGTTGTACACGACGATTGCAAGTGTGAAATCAGATGTAGAAAAATCTCACTGCATCACAAACTGGAGCCGTGGTTAATGGGTGATTGTGCAAGGTATGTTTTTTCTTATCTCCATCTCTGTAATTGGCTAAATACATACAAATTGTGTGCAGCTTGACTTATTTCGAAATTGGATGCACATCGTCTTCTTCACGTTTTTGAAGAACCCAACAAGAATCCAAGAAGTGGGTATCATATTTTGTACAAATTTGAACAAGGTACTAATTAATGTTGAGTTTTAATTTTGGTATGGATGAAATTTTGAACGGTAGTGATGAATTTTGGGTTTCCACTTGGTAGGGTTGAATTTTGGGTAAGGATAATTTCTGGTAGTGATGAATATACATATACATAATTACAAGCATGAATATAATGACTTCCGTATGAATTTTTTGGGTATGCATTTTGGTAGTCCACTTGGTAGGTTTGTAATTTTGGTAAGAATATTTGGGTAAGGATGCATTCTGGTAGTTCGTGTGTGTGTGAATTTTGTGCTTTGGTGATAAATTACATACATATACATAAATATGATGATACATATAATGCTTATGACTTATGTTATGAAGGATAACGGATGGTATAGAATGTTTATGTTTGAATATCATGTTCCATTTGATTGAATATGTGGTTAGTTAAATATGAATTCAGAGATTTACATTTCCGTCTTATTGGTGTGCATATGCAGAAAAGCAGAGCGCACCTGTTTAGCACCCATAAATTTTTAAAAACTTTACGCAATCATAGGAAAAATGTTTATATAACCATTATGATTGCGGAAATAATTAACTTATACTTACTCCAATTATGTCTTGTAATAGACCTATTGATTCATCTAACTAGACAAAGAAAACAGAAGCGAATACCTAATGAAACATACAGCATGATTGAAAGGATACCGACCCAAATAAAACACTTGAATAGAATTTTGAAAGCGAACGATGCAAATTGTCTTATAAACTTGAGAATAGATAGAAATACCTTCGGTAAACTATGTTTGATATTAAAAGAAGTTGGAGGGTTAACGGATGGGAGGTATGTGTGTGTAGAAGAACAAATAGCCATGTTCGTAGGTATTTTGGCCCACCATAAAAAAATGGTACCGTAGGGTTTGATTTCTCTCGTTCTGGGCAAACTACATATCGCTACACACACCTAGTACTAAAAGCCATTTTAAAGCTCCACGAAGTAATCCTTGTAGAACCTACACCGGTGCCAGAAGACTCGAGCGATTCAAGATGGAAATGGTTTAAGGTAAATATGATAATGAAATACAACACCAAAAGACGAAATTGATTAATTTAGGAAAAAATTTGACTAAATGTTTGACAAAGTTTTGAATGTTTCATTTATTTAGGGATGTTTAGGAGCTCTAGATGGCACGTACATCAATGTCATTGTGTCTCCTCATGATAAGCCTAGGTATAGGACCCGAAAGGGTGAAATCTCAACAAATACTCTTGTCGTATGCGATAGAGATATGAGATTTATCTATGTGTTGGCGGGTTTGGAAGGATCTTCGAGATGCAGTTAACAGGGAGTAAGGGTTGAAGGTGCCAAGGGGTACATATGCTTGAATACCATAATTTCCGTATCACTTACATAGAATTGAATAATTTCTTATGTGAAATTTTATACATATTAGGATCCTACTATCTGTGTGATAATGGTTCTGCAAACTCGGAAGGTTTTCTAACGCCTTATAAAGGCGTTAGATACCATTTGAAGGAGTGGAGTGGTGATAATGCAAGACCAAAAAACCCTCAAGAATTATTCAACCTAAGGCACAGTAAAGCAAGAAATGTGATTGAGCGTGCATTTGGAGTGATGAAGAAGCGATGGGGAATATTAAGATCCCCCTCCTTCTACCCCATTAAGGTGCAAATGAGGTTGGTAATAGCATGTTTCTTGCTTCATAACTTCATAAGGAGTCAGATGCAAGTTGATCCAATAGAACAGTCTGTGGATGAGACCGACTTAGACCATAATAATGAAGAACGTGTTCATGATTTTGTCGATATGGTGGAAGCAACTCCCGCATGGACAAGTGCAAGAGATATATTGGCTGAAGAAATGTGGGTGGCCTATAATGTCCATTAACATTTTTATGTTTTGTGTATTGTAATGCAAGGCTTGTTTATGCTTCTCAGTTGTATTAGTTTTCGGATATTATTTAAAAACCATGTAATCCATTTACATTTGTGTTAAAATTTTGTTAAATGACATTGTTACTTTGGATGGTTTCAATTTGTGATCCTTTTAAAAGTGTTCATTCACTTCGAAGAAATGGTTCTTAGTTAAGAAGGAATTAATGATGGGAAGAAATTTGGATTATTAGTTATGCGGGGATAGTTTGATGAGTTTTCAATACAATTTTATGTTATTATTACACGACTCAAATGAATGTTATTATGCCACATGACTCAAGACAATTATTACACTCAACTGTATGTGATAAACACTCATTTTGCATACTTTTATTGATGCGATTTATATCATATAGTATTGGATTTTAGAGTGTTTCGTTTTGTTTTGTTTTTGTTTTCGTGTTTTGTGTTGGTTTTACGTTTTGTTGGTTGTTTGCGTGTTTTTGTAGGTTTTGGCGAGAAATCGAAGAAGAATTGGAATATAGAGGCATAACCGAGGGTAAGAGATGCATGCCGGGGCAAAGAACAAGTTAAGAGACGAGGCACGAGTACAAGAGACCGAAGAAATCAAGAATCGCCAAAAGACAGCATAAACGGCGACCAAACCCAGTGGTCGCCGAATCTGCAGACAGCAGAAACGGCGACCGTGTTGACGAAAACGGCGATCGCCGTTTCAATACAGCATGTTCGGCGATCATATTGACAAAAACGGCGATCGCCGTTTTTGCAGCGTAATTTCGGCGATCAGTCACGGCGATCGCCGTTTTCGTCATTTTCAGCCGCAAGTTTGGACTTTGTTATGTATTGTGGCGTGAGTTCTCATTTGGAAAACGCTATATATATAAGGAGACTTGCTCCTAGCCTCCATATTCACTCTTGGCCTCTCCAAACACTTAGAGGGAATCCATAGTTCTTCCATTTCCATTTCCATAGTTTAGTTTGAGTTTTTGGAGCCTTTGTTCTACATTTTTGGCTAAGGATTCGTGATCGAGGCTCGACAAACCGACATCACCATTCTTCAAGAAGGGGTTTATGTCATTTTATTTCTATTTCGATTTATTATTCGATTTCATTATGAATAGCTAGTTCATTTGTGATTCTAGGGGATTTGTAATGACATATTTCGATTAATGGATTCGTAATATTAATTTCTAGTTTTCCTTCCGATGTTTGTTTGTGATTTATGATTTTCATTCTCATGTTGTGATAACTGGCCATTATTATTACGTGCAAGCTATGTGTTTGATGTCTTATCCGGAATTAGATGCATAGCCGAACACATAGATTGCAATATATGTTGATCCTTGAGACTTAGCGGAGATAGGAGAACTATAGGAGGGTATTCTTCGTGTGCCTTTTGTAACTAATTTAATTATCTTGAGACCTAGCGGAGATAGGAATTAAATTAGCCCACTATCATATATTGCCCTATCCGGGAGTATGTGGTTGATTATGCGAACCTTCACATGCATCAGGATTAAAATTTGGTAGTTAGGATTAATGATTGAATCCATTAATTGAAGTATTGTCGTTACATTACCCCTGGAATCCTCTTTCATTTTTATTGTTATTCGTATATTTGTCATTTTCGTATTTCATTGTATGAACTTGAGATCAATATCAAACTCTTGAAATTGTTGCCTAAATAATAATTGGATATCTGTGTTGGTTAATCAGTGTGTTTTCGTTTATCAGTCTCTGTGGATACGATACTTGACTTGCCCTATATTATGCCTATTTTTATAGCGTAGAATAGTGTGATCAGTATGTTATTAGTCCACATTACTCAAATGTATTTTGAAAAGTAAATTTTTATCTTGTATATATTGCGAAATGGCACGAATGTATACTTAGCGGTCTTTGATGTATAGGAGACCGCTGAATATCAAATCATCTCTTCATTTTCTCCAACCCATTCAATTTACGAAAATTTGAACAGCGGTCTCTGAGATTAGGAGACCGCTGAGTATGAAATCATAATTCATTCTCTCCAAACCATTGAATTTACGAAAATTTGAGCAGCGGTCTCTGAGATTAGGAGACCGCTGAGTATGAAATCATAATTCATTATCCCCAAACCATTGAATTTACAAACATTTGAGCAACGGTCTCTGAGATTAGGAGATCACTGACTACATCAACTAGTACTCGAATCCAATTTCATACTCCAACCTCATTGATATTTACGAAAAAATGACCAGCGGTCGGTGAGATATTGAGACCGCTGAACTTATATAATTTCTCTTATAAATCTCAATCTCGCTTTATTGAATCAGTAGTCAGCGGTCTCTTACAATTGGGAGACTGCTGAGATATGAGAAATCAAAGCACTGACACTTCACATGTTCTCCACTTCATAATTTCAATGCGACAGTGTATGCTGACAAACTTTTGTGAGTTTTCCTTTCAAATATTGAATGTGAATTGGGTGTATAGTATTGTTGCTCGTGAGTTTTGAGTTGTTTCATGAATAACATCAATTAATTCATTCACATGACTGAACCTACATTGTCTTATCTCAATTAATAGAATCAGAAATAAACAGTGTTGAAATGTTAAAAAATTATTCATTTACTCATTTTATTTTACAATCTAACAATCCTGATGTTTATAAAAGAAGGTTTGTGGACATAGCATTCAAACAATCTTTTTTGGAACCTCCTTTAGCCAAATTATAATGTCCATTCCAAATATTCCTCCTCAATCCTACTACTTCTATCATGGTAGTTGGATTAAGTCAAATGATAACTTTTTCGTTAACATGCTTGTCATGTACAAAAAAGATATTCGTTGGCAAGGGGCTCAAATTCCCGACTACGTATTACGAAAAGCTATTGAGGATGTGAAGAAATTTTGCTGCATTCATCTACCATGGGAACAAGCATGCAAAAACCGCGACATGCTTCTGAAAAGATATCAGACATTCAAGAAGATCCTCTGCGATCCCGGAGAACATTGTTCAAGCTCAAAAATCGGTTTGGCTTCGACTGTTTGAGGTATTTTTACCTATGTATGATATTTATATTCTCCTATGCTTTTTTTATATTTCACATTCGGAAGCCTAACCACATGTTATTGACTCAATATAGGAAAATGAATTAGCTAAAGCTTACTACTACACTGGTGAATCCGAGTGGATGATAAAATGTAATATGCATATAACCAAAACGAATTACCAAAACGAATAACCAAAAGCCCATACAACCAAACACCATATGTAACACAAAGGCAAAATATCATTCACAAAATCGATAGTTCTATACATAAATTTTGATCATAAACTACATAAGTGTGATTTTCAAACTACATAGCAAATGCACAAAACAAAGAGAGTGAAGGCAAACCAAATTTATAGGTTCGTGGTACATTTGAAATGATAACATCAAAAAAAGGCATAAACGTTAGAATAAGTTTCTTCAACAAATTACATGACGATCAAAAGCTATTTTTTATTGTTCTTTAGCAACCATGCCACGTATTGGGCCCTAGCAGAAGCAGGAATTCCTTTAAAGATCTTCAGTTTGTCCGCTTGCGACCCAAGAATGCCACAAACCTCAAATCGATCATCCATGCTTAAATTTGGTATACTAGCGAGGGCCGTAAAACTAACTTCTAATTCTTTATCCAACCGAGCTTCGTATGCAAGGCTATCAACCAAGCATGCAAGTCTCTCATCAGCTTTCCGACCTATATCCAGCAATACGTCACAAACTCTAGAAATTTGGTCTTTACCTTTTGTCCTCTTCCGCTTCAACGCCAGTTCATCCGGTGACTTTCCGTGAGTTGCAGACATACTCTCACCGACGACTTCATTCTCGTCTAAATCTTCTAGGTTGACATTGTACTCCACGTCATTACAACCTTCTTTGTGCACCTCTTCAGAGTTTTGGATATCATTCCATGCTTGTCTGTGATCCCCAGCATTTTCACCATTAGCACGATCTTTGCCGAAAATCTCTTTCCACTCATCATAATAAGGCCAACGCTTGTACCGCATTGTACGCGCGTTTGGATCACTCTTAAACAAACAACACAACACAAATATTAATAACGCTGATGTTTGTATTTAATTAAAATATATGTAACACAAGTTAAATTAGAATACCTTCACAATATGGTCCCATGTTTCGTCCTCACAGTCAACCTTATAGTTCCCATTAACATTGAAACCTACGCCACTTCGACCGAGGATGTTGCACAAAGAGTAATAATTCTTCTTCCAACTTGAAAGTTTACTGTTGATATGAGGCGATGCTCTTAAATCCTTATTTGGAAAACGTAGTTTCATGGCTTCCTCCAACCTACCCAAGTACCCAGCTCGGAATCCGTTATCACTTCTCCATCCTTCAGTGATCAATGTTTTCACTAAAGTAATAAGACATGATTCCTCGCTTTCGGTCCAACTTCTCCGACCCTTATCACTTTTCTTAGACGATCCTTCAATGGAACTACTTCCTATAGATTAAAATATGTATAGTATTTCAAATTAAGTTTCAAATGAATCATAAAATGTATGAGAACGTGTGAGTTCAATACTAAAATATTGTCTTAAACATACCTTCTTGCATCATACTCATGTTTGCAAAATGCAATATACAACAAAGAACTTCTAAATCAACAAACCGATACCTGCACGTTCAGAATAATTGTTGGTATAGGACACAAGTTCATAAATTCTGTGGAATAGGTACTATGTTACAAAATGCTGATGCGTATACAAAATAAGATGAAATTAAAAGCTTAGCCAACTTTCATCTCTACAAACATAGTCCCAATTACACGTAATCTCATTGGGATATGATCTCACATAATCTATAAATCTCTACACAAATGTGAGGACAATTCTTAGAGACAAATTTCAGATTTCTAATATTTTCACATCGTACAAACATACAATCGTAGAGCCATAATTGGTACACCCATAAAACCTTATAAGACGCACACCCACTTCATTATACAACACAAACGGAGATAAACGGGCCTTCACAACTACAGAAATTGGGGAAGTCGGGAATGAGTTGAAACACTAGCTTCAAATTATTTTCAAAACAACAACTTCATGGAATAGCCCTGTCAAATACATAGATAGAATGATATTCTTCTTATCGGATTTAAGAAAAATTATACAGCACGAAAAATAGCAACACCTTGTGTGGAGACAGAAATTTTGGGTGAAGTTGGGAGAAGAGATACAACTTTCCCGTTGATTTCTACTTTTGGAAAAATTCAGTGGCATTTTCGTAATTTTTATTGTGAAGGGCAATTTCGACATTTCACAACTTAAACTAGTTTATAATCCTATCTACCAAACAATAGATTATATTTATCTACTTCCTTAACTTGTATACCAAATAGACCACAATATTATTATTAACCCCTCACATCCTTACTCACCATACTATTTTAAACTTATCCTATCATATCCTATCCTCCCTACCAAATGCACCCGGAGGATATAAAATAGAAAATAAGAGATAATGAGAGAGGAAAGAGGATAGAGAAATACTATTAATTTGAGCAGATTATGTTGCTCATTTTATCTTTTTGCACATATTTTTTATCAAATATATATATTTTTTAAATCTTATATATTAATTTTTAACCATTGAAAATTATAGGATGAATGAATTGTCTTTATTCTTAATTCCCATACTAACGATCATCCTCACGAGAACCACCTCCTATATAAATATAGATGTAGATTAACATTATTAGGAATCATTGGAATCATTTCTCCAATAATATGAGTTATTAGAAAGTTAATGGTGGGTCTAATAATATGAGTATAATCATTAAAAATATACAATTTTTTTGTTGACAAATAGAATATATCATTTAGTAAGGCACTATATTGAGAGATTTTAAATTTATATTTAAAATTATCCTAATAAGAGAGAGCTTAGAAGGCTTGACATTTGTATTGGGCTTACTTACAAATTTGGGCCAATTCATACCTAAATTGCTCCTTGTGTTGTTTAGTTCTACAACGTATATTTATTAATAAGGATAATTGTCGTTAAATACATAAACTAACCATAATTTCTAGTATTGCACATGAATTATAAAATTTGTCCCACAATACACCAACTATTATTTTTTAGCTAATTAATACATTGGGCTACTTTTGGTCAAACTATTGCATACGTGGACCCGAATAACAAATGTATGTACACTTCAACTTAACACGATGTTGTTCAGACTTAATATAAACAACGTCGTTTCTCCTTAAGGAAAACGACGTTGTTTTATTCCATTTCTGAGTGTTCTTCGTTTTATCGTTCACTTAGAAATGGAATATAACGACGTCGTTTTCGTGGTTTATTTTGAGTCAGAACGACGTCGTGTTAAGCTAATGTATACATACACGTGTGTTATTCGGGTCCACATATACAATAATTTGACCAAAAGTTGTCCGATGTATTAATTAGCTGAAAAATCATAGTTGATGTATTGTGGGAAAATTTTTATAATTTAGGTGCAATACCAAAAATGGTGGTTAGTTTATGTATTTAGCGGCAATTATCCCTTATTAATATATATGATTGATGTGATAATATTATGTAATATTAAATAAGCATATAAATTGTAATATAAGCTAAAGATATAAATTTTATCTAATTAACAATTTTATATTTCAAATAGAGTATTGACCACAAAGTTCCAAAGATGTTTAGGATTGTGATAATAGTAACCCCAAATGTCAACATTTTGGGCAGCAAATGAGAATAAAATAATATTTAATGTGTCATTATTTATATTAAAAAAATTAATAAAGTATCTATAATTTCAATTAAACGAAACTATTAATAACGGAACGGAGAGAGAGCAGACGATGAAAATGTAGAATAATAGAAAGGTTTAATTCCATGTGATAATCAATTCGGGCAAAACCAATAGAAACAAATTTAGTGACAAAGATAAGGAGGATCGTGCAAAACTGACAAAAGCTGCTTCTTCTGGAATATGATATGACATCATTATTTATTTAGTGCCAAAATAGTAGTATGTGTGGATGTGGGGGAAACCTTTGCCCACCAATTATTTATATCATAGTAAGCATGGTATCCTTTATATTTAAATGTTCCGCTCATAATATTGATATAGTAAAAAAATAGCATTCCCTCTCTGTCGGTTAAGATGAGGCATTACTTTTGGGCACAAATTTTTAGGAGAGTTGAAAAGTATAAATATACATTATTTAAAATTATGTGTGTGAGGAAGTGTATAATAAAAAGGAAATGTTTCGACTTAGTTGGGACGACTCAAAAAGGAATTTACCTCGTCTTAGTTGGGACAGAGGGAGTAGAAATTAACTTCTTCTTTTTTTTTTATTAAGTCCAAAATTTTTTGTATGTTCTATATTAATTTGTAGACTTATTAATAATCATATCAAAAAAAGTTTGAGATATTTATCACGATAAAAGGAATATTTTTCGATAGTGCTTTAACAAGTCGAGTTGAATAGTATAAGTTGAAGCTCAATTTGAACTTTTGACTTATTATTCAAACTCGATTAATTTGATATTCATGTTAATGATTTTTTAGCTCAAATTTTAAAAATAATATTTTAGTAAATTAATTATTTTAGCTTGATGTCCATGTGTTAGCTCAATTAAAAGATTGATCGAAAGTTCAGGTAACATGTTGAATATGTTCGCAAACTCAACGAGCTGAGCTCGAGCCAAATAATGCTCTGAACAATTCTTTAAGCCTAAAACTCAAATAATTCGCGAGTAACTATGTTCGTTTAGGTAGACTTTTGCAATATATATTTCAAAATAATCCAAAAGATATCCACATTTACTCTTGAACAGATGCAACATTGGTGTTTTGTAAGTAATGTTTTTTCAATAATGTTATGGTAATGGTTGTAGGGTTGGCAATTGGGTCCGATATTATACAATTTCATAAATAGTGCAAAAATAAATTATAATTGATACTATATAGTTTGTGGATATACTTCATAATGTATATGAGAGACGGTAGAGCATAATGTGGTATCTTATAACACCATGCTTCAGACCTTATTTCAACAAGAAAAATATGATGATGGGTTGAAGCTCTTTGGAGAGATGAAAACCCAACTCATATCTCCTAATATGACGACCTACAATATCTTGTTGCATGGATTATGTAAAGCTCGTCGTATTGTTGAAGCATTATCCTTCTTGGGTGTTATGGAAAATGAAGGTGTTATTCCCAACATTATAACATACACTATTCTCATTGATGGATTGTGCAAGGCTAACAAACTTGATAAAGGCAGAGATATATTCAATGAATTGGGGTCCAAAGGTGTGCAGCCGAACGTCGTAACATTTAATACTCTTATTGGCGTAGTTTACCGAGAGGGGCAAGTGGAGGAGGCTAAGGAGTTGCTGACGCGAATGGTGAACAAGGTTGCTTGCCCAACAATGTGACCTACGATGTTCTCGTTCAAGGTCTGGCCAAAATTAACAAGATTGATGAGGCAATTCCGTTCCTTGAGGAAATTGAGAGAAGGGGATTCGTTTTGGATGCAACCACTTGCGAGATGTTACTCGAACATCTAGAAAAGGAAGGTAAAGATGGCATTCTCTTTGCAAAGGTTAAGAAGCTTATACCCAAGAACTTGTAATCATTAATTAACTTGTAGTCATTAATTTAGTTACGATTTTACCTATGACTTGATTGCTCTCTCTCTCTTTCTTCCGTAAAGTGGTTCAAATTGATGCGATATGTGAGTAAGGGAAATTGAAACCCTTCTTAGATGACGACGATGATTGTGATGGTGAGATTGGAAGAATCAGTAGTAATATTTGTTTTGATCATGAGACATATGGGAAGAAATAAAATTATCGCTGTATTATAAATGACCATTATTTGTTTCTAAATAATATACCAATAATCTACTCTAGGAACCGATGCTCATTATTTTGTTTTGGAATAATTTATTTTTTTGTGAACCGATGCTTAATTTGTCAAACACTTTTAAGGAGCTTATAAGCAAGATCTTCTAAGGAGCTTATAAACTTAGTCAGACACCCTCCTCTAAGGCTAAACCAAAAATGGCAAAGCTCAAAATGGCACAATGAGTCATCTCTAAGCTTTCATCTCCTCGAAAGCTCGGTTATGTTGCTCGTTCAAGTTCATGCCCACGCTCTTCTTTTGATCATTCTTTCATAACCTTTATAATTGGTATTTGTTTGATATCTCAAAACCTTCTATTACAATTCGATTTGATAATATCAAAATAGTTATTTTTTGCTTCCAAACATACCCAACTTGAATTTTGACAGCACTGCATATAATCTAAATTCTGGTTATTTAATCCTTTATTCATCCTTTATTCTTTTTTGAAATTTCGAAATAGGTGAAACTGTAATTCCTACCTGCATTATGCATACTGTGCATTATTAATTAAACATAATTTTTCATACCATTTTTGTGTATATTTTGTGCATATAGTTTGTACTTAGAAATACTTTTCGTGGTAAAGTTGCACCATTTAGTGCATTTTATGTACAAAATTAGTCGTGCAATAAATGTATTTCAAAATTTGAAAGAAAAAGTAAAATACTACAATTTGTAAATCTCAATTCAATCAAATACAACATCTCTATATCATATCTGCTTCTCTATTTTAAGTTTTTTTGCAGCTGCCCAAAACTCTATTTGTTTACATTTTAAGTTTTTTGGCCACATTGAGTTTGAGAGTATAGGATATCATATCTGCTTCTCCAAATCTTGAAGGAAGTTGAAATATTGTTTAAATACAAATATTGTTCACTTGTGACCTAAACCAAAGTATTTTAAATACAAGTATTCAAATAACGTTAGTGTATAATAACAAAATATATATTTTTTCCAACTATTTGATTCCTATAGCTTTTAAGGAAGAACTAGCATTTGCACCAGTGCACGGTAATAATTTTGGTATAAAATTTAATTATAAATGTATAAAATATGTTAAATTGTCAAATTATAAATGCGTGAAAATAAAAAATTATATAAGATATAAATAATGGATACTTGTATAGAACATACATATTGTGATCAGTTGAGTAATCATTGTTAGCGATTGATTATTTTAAACAAATAAATAGATATTAATCAACACAACATATGTATTAAAATTGAGAATTTATAGAATTAACCTGCTTTTTGTATTTTTCTCTTTAATTGATAATTTACAACTGAAACTTTCTCAACTGACGTTTTCTTTTTTATTTATTTGATTTTTATTTTTGTATTTTTGCCTATCTTCTTTTTTATATGATTAAATTGTAAAGCAATATAAATGTAGTTTACACACAATTTTAGTCAAAGTTCCACCACTATTGTGGTTAGAGCCTAAAGTTGTTTAATAAAAAAATTGGAAATCAATGTCACTTTTTCGTTCCAAGAAATGATTAATGATACATCAACATAAGCCAAAATTCTAAAATAAAATTAAAGATAACTTCTATAATAAAATTAAAAATTAATTGATTTGATCGTCACCTCTAAGAGTTGGTTAGGAGGGCACTAGCAAGCTGTCAGAAACGGTACACATTAGAGCCCTTCGTGAGCACCGGCGGGAACGTCCGGTGAAGAGCCTATGATGCTTAAGTTAGTAATCAGATATATATGAATTGTTGAATGATAACAAAATAAATAATAAATAATATGAAGTATAACGCGATCCTGGACGCCGGGAGCGTGCCAGCGTGAAGGATGATATCAACAAGAATGTTGAGCTAGTTGGGAAAACGTAGACAATATGTCCAACGCGTCCGAAGACTCAGAACTAATCAAACAATAAGTACTCGCGATGACATGATAGTCAGAGAAGGCGGAAAGAGTTGAGGGTGTGAATAAGCAGATGGGTCGTATGACCTTTTAGACTTGTTTATATAGGGTGTCGAAACCCTTAGATGGTGTTTACTTTGAGTGATAAGTTAGGTTGACAAAACATAGAATTGATTATTTGAAGGATATGATTATTTAATTAGCTCAAAATCAAATAATCCATCATTTATCTATCAAAGTAAACATAAGATTAATATGGATTAATTTTATCAATTCATCTTATCATACAAAGGAAACACCACCTTAGAGTTCTCCCCTCACTTTCGTCTAGTCCTCCTTATTTGACATGCTTATCTTCTAGTCAATTCTTATTTTTGCGGGGTCTCATATCCCATGTTTTTCTCCTTAGATAACCTCATTCACTAAGTCATGTTAGGTTTATACTTGTCCCGTTGAGTTAGTTGGATATCCCCAGGCCCGGATGTTGGTATTATTAGGTTTTACAAGTCTTTTGGGCTTGGATATTTTTATTGGGTCGACACCACTCAAAAGGTACCAAAGAAGATTCGTGAAGTTCTATGATGACATTGGCCGCCTTCAAAGGCAATCAGAATCAAATCTTAGGCAAGCACCCAGTGATCTCCTTCTAGCTTCTTCAAATGTCTTCAATATTCGTCCAGATTCTCGAAATCCTCTCACAGCCATCCAAATCAAAACACTAGAAAATGCTTGTAGGAGTCTTTTACATGTTTAGGAAGATTAGTCTTTTACTAAATTTAATGAAAATGTTGGATAATTAAGTGCATGTGCTTTTGAAATGAAATATTTAGAATTCAAATCATCTATTCATATAGTAATAGAGTCATTAATTTTGAGGTGTTAGCTCTAGAAATCAAATTATGTGTTCATCTAATATATAGAGAATTATTCTTCCGATCTAAGGTCACAATTCAAAGAATGTGTTGGTCTAGTAATAGAACAATTATATCATTAGATTATTATTAAATTTAGAATTCATTATTTTAAACTGAATTTCGTCTATTGATTTAGAGGGTTAACTTACCCAAAAAATAATATAATATTTATCCAAAATTTTAATAATATATTTTTAGACGATATTTATTTATTTTTGTAATTTGTTCCCGAAAATTGATATTAATCTAATTATTTCAACAACAAAAAAAAATTTCAATCACTTATATGATAATTTACATAAAATTATATTAAAACCAAAACAAGCCAAATATTTTAAAACTGATCCAAACTTTCAAACATGAACGGTTCGATTTGATTTGTTGGTTTGATTCGATTTTTGCTCACACCTAACTGACCGGACCTGTCCTCCTGGTAGTCGAGATTTGGGCCCTGGGCGTCTTGGGTTGCAGGGAAAATGAAAGCCCATAATTGTATATGAGTCAGAGCTTTATTTTCACAATTTATAATTCCACCAAAGCCTCCAAATTCCAGAAAAAGGAGTGAGAAAGATTGAGGCAGCCACAATTCAGCGAAGAAGCTACCAAGATTTGCAGAAGAATTCTTTCATTTTCTTGCTTCAAATCACCTGCTTTTGCACATTCCGCTCATTTCTTACATCCCACTTCAAATTCCACCAAATTAGGAACTATTACAGCATGCCCAGATTTGATATGCTGAGAACGGAGCCTCTGCCTTCTGCTGTACTTTTCAACAAATTACTGACTTCTACCTCCAAAATCAAACAATACAATGTTGTCCTCTACCTGTTCGTATTAATTTTGGATTTGCTATGTTAGGCTGCATTTTCAAGCGTGGCTACAAACCCGATGTGGTAACGTTCAACACTCTCATCCGTGGGCTTTTATCAGTAGAAAAAACCTTTGAAGCAGAGAAACTGATGAAGAAGTTGGTGAGAGAGAAATTATGTTATCCCAGTGAGGTTACATATCTTATTGTCATCAATGGGTTGTGCAAAGCTGGGCAGACTTCGGCAGCACTTGATACGCTCAATTTATGCAAGGACCAAATGGTCTACGATGCCCTCCATATCTTCTCATCTTTGTCTCGTAAGGGAATTTTTCCAAATGTTGTGACGTATAATTCATTGATTCATGGCTTATGCAGTTTGAGTAGATGGAAAGAAGTAGTAGAGCTATTGAACGAGATGAAGGCGCGTGAGGTATATCCAAAACTACATACTTTTACCATTTTAGTGGATAATTGTTGCAAAGAAGGAAGGGTAGAAGATGCGGAACAGATATTGAAAAGAATGAAGGAAAGAAATATTCAACCTAATATGCATACATTGATGGATGAATATTGCTTGCGAGGTGAAATAGATAAAGCTAAACAAGTTTTCAACGTTATGTTGAGTTTAGGGCACAAGCGTGATATCGTAAGCTATTCTACTCTAATGAATGGGTAATGTAAAAAAGGACAAGTGGGTGAGGTGTGGCAACTTTGGAGAGATGAAAATTCGACTCATATCTCCTAATTCGACGATGTTGGGTTCAAAACGGTGGAAGTGGAACAATAACGAAGAACAAGTAGAATAAGAACAACAGGAATTACGTGGTTCGGCTCAAAATCAAGCCTACGTCCACGGGAGAACAGAGATTAATTCACTAATTTCAAAAAATCGAAAGAAGTTACAGAGATTACAATGAACACTCAAGGATTTACTCTCTTTCTTTCCCCTCGTGTATCACTCTCCCTCTCTCTCTAGAAATTTACAAGTGAATATGAGATCAAGTCAAAAAAGTCTCTCCAATCACAGAGCAACGAGCTATATATATAAGATACAAGAAATAATCCCATGGAAATCACTAGAAAGATGCAGATGGCAATTCCCGAACATTCCAGATTGATTTTGTTAGATACAACTAACTCCCGTACAATCTAGATGATTCCTGCCACACTCTGTTGTAACAAACTCCAACAAACTCTAACAGCTGGATTCGACCGTTAGAAACTGTTAAAACCACTTTCTAGAACTCCCGGGAACAATCTCGCTTGACGATTGAAAACCTGGAACAGATCGTTATTGAGCAGCAAGAGTTTGCTATTCACGATCTGTTCCACCAAAACTTCACCACAGCGAGCTGCTCTTGTTAAACAACAACGAGCTGCTTGAGAATGGCTTTACAACGATCTGCCTTTCACCAAACGATCTGTTCTAGCACTTCACAGCAGCGGGCTGCTCCCGCTTCCACTATCTGTTCCATCAAGCTTTATCACAGCGGGCTGCTTTCCAACAGAAAGTATGTTTACCAATCGATCTACTGCCCAAGCACTTAACAGCAGCGAGCTGTTCTCGCTAAACCACAGCAGCGGGCTGCTCGCGGTGAACGATCTGCTTCAGCATATCATAAAACGATCTGCTTATTCTTCAAGATCAACTTCAACTCATGTGATCATAACTCTCAACAATCTCCACCTTGATTACATGATCTGAATCAAGGACTTCTCCACACAGCTCGCTGTCGAGCTGCTCCAGCCCCCTCACGGGCTGCTCCACCTCAATCTCGAGGTACCAAGCTTACCAGATCGAGGCAATGATAGAATTTTGCCGCTGGCAATGCTTTCGTTAATGCATCAGCTGCATTATCATCTGTTCCAACCTTAACGACCTGCACATCACCTTCTCTCACAATATTTCTTATGAAGTGATGCCGCACATCAATGTGCTTAGTCCTTTCATGGAACACTTGGTGTTTTACAAGGTGTATAGCACTCTGGCTATCACAGTTCACCTGGATCAATCTCTGCTCCACACCCATCTCCTTTAGAATTCCTTTTAACCACAAGACTTCCTTCACTGCTTCAGTCAAGGCCATGTACTCCGCCTCTGTAGTTGATAACGCAACCACAGATTGAAGAAACGATCTCCAGCTTACAGCAGTTCCATACAAGTTAAATACATAACCTGTTTGTGACTTCCTTGAATCCAGATTAGCTGCATAATCTGAGTCCACATACCCCATCAACGGTTGATCAGGCTCCACCTCCATCCTTTGATACTTTAAACCAAAATTTGAAGTTCCCTTCAAGTATCTCATCAACCATTTTAATGCTTCCCAGTGGTATCGACCTGGATTTTCCATATACCTACTGGTAACACTGATCGAGTGAGCTACATCGGGTCTCGAGCAGATCATCGTATACATCAGACTGCCAACAATGTTGGCATACGGTATCTTTCCCATAAACCTTCGATCTTCTTCCTTTACTGGCATGTGCTCAGCAGAGAGTTTAAAGTGCTGAGCCAGAGGAATTTTAACCTCCTTCATTGAATCCATCTTGAACTTTCTTATAACACCCTTGATGTAATCGCGCTGCATCAACCACAAGCTACCTGCTTGCCTATCCCTTATAATGTCCATGCCCAATATCCTCCTTGCATCTCCGAGATCTTTCATGTCAAACTCTGCTCTCAATTCTTCCTTGATTTTGTCTACCTCCTTCATGGTTTTGCCAGCAAGCAACATGTCATCAACATACAACAGCAGATAGACTTTTGCTTTCCCATCTCCTTCCTTGAGATACACACAGCTATCGAACTGTGATCTGGAAAAACCAATGGATGTAACATAATCATCGAATCTCAAATACCACTGTCTGGAGCTCTGCTTCAGACCATATAGAGATTTCTTGAGTAAGCAGACCTTGTCTTCATCTCCATGTAGGATAAATCCCTCGGGCTGGGTCATATAAATATTTTCCTTCAAATCACCATGAAGAAAAGTTGTTTTTACATCGAGCTGTTGTAGTTCCAGATTGTTCTGAACGGCTAGAGATAGCATCAATCTTATACTACAATGCTTGACAACAGGGGAGAATACTTCATTGAAGTCTATTCCCTCCTTCTGGGTAAACCCTCTGGCTACTAATCGAGCTTTGTATCTGACCTTGTGCTGCTGGCACACCTCGATCTTTTTCTTAAAGATCCATTTGCAGCTAACACATTTCACACCCTTTGGTCTGTCTACAAGCTCCCAAGTGCCATTCTTATGTAATGATTCAAGCTCTTCTTGCATAGCAGCAAGCCAATCTGCTCCCTCCTTGCATCTCACTGCCTCCTTGTAACTTCTTGGTTCATCTGGCCCCTCCTCATCTGCTATGGCCAGTGCATAAGATACCAGATCAGCATGTCCATATCAATCTGGTGGATGGACAGATCGTCTAGCTCTATCACGAGCTAGCTGGTAGTTGGTTAGATCAGCACCAGCAGGTCGCTGCTCCTTTTCCTCATCAGAATCGATCTGCTCATCCAAACAATCTGTTCTCTGGTTGCTGTTCTGGAACTTCATCTGCACCCTTGCATTCTTGGAGTGATCACTTCCTGGATCAATCTGCCCAGATGTTCCTTCTCCTCTGGCATCAAGCTGTCCTTCTCCACCAGGAGCAAACCGTTTTAACATAGGCATTTGATTCTCCACGAATCTCACATCTCTACTAATGATGGCCTTTTGGTATCCTGGTTCCATGCACCACAGTTTGTACCCCTTCACTCCCTTGGGATATCCAAGCATGACACATTTTAGTGCCCTGGCTTCCAACTTATCCTGCTTCTTGTGAACATAAGCAAGACAACCAATAGCCTTGAGATAACTGTAATCTGGAACTCTTCCATACCACACCTCATCTGGAGACTTGAAATTGTTTAACACAGCTGGACTCTTGTTGATTAGATAACAGGCTGTCATGGCAAGTTCACCCCAAAAGTTCTTTGGCAGCCCGCTGCCTATCCTCATGCATCTGATCCTTTCCAGGATCGATCTGTTCATCCTCTCTATCACACCGTTTTGTTGTGGGTTTCCAGGTACAGTCTTATGCCTCTTGATTCCATTCTCAACACAAAATTTCTGGAATTCCTCTGACATGAACTCGAGCCCATTATCTGTCCTCAAACACTTCAATTTGACGCCCTTCTCATTGGCAACTTCAGTGTGCCATTCCACAAATTTTTGAAATGCATCAGACTTGGACCTTATGACATATATCCATAATTTTCGAGAGAAATCATCAATGATGGACATAAAATACTTTCCCCCAGAAATAGTTTCCACCCTTGCAGGCCCCCACAGATCGCAATGCACATAGTCAAGAGGTGAAGTCGATCTGTACTTGCTAGTAGGATAGGGCAGCTTGTTGTTCTTGCCTAGGATGCATTCATCGCAGTCCTTGACCTTGAGCATCCCACTGGCTTTGATAACCCCTTGCTTCCTCAACTCATTCATCCATTTCTCACTGAGATGACCCAGCCTCAAATGCCAAACTTTGCTTTCATCCTCAGCAACATTTCCAGAATCTCCTGTGATGACATCTCCCAACAGATAGTAGAGACTTCTCTTCCTCACACCAGTGAGCATAACTCTTGAACCATTCATAACCTTGAGGTAACCATTCTCAGAAACAAATCCATATCCCTTGCTTTCAAGCAATCCTAGGGATATCAAGTTTCTCTTGAGGTCTGGAACATACCTCACTTCAAATAGAATTTTAATAGATCCATCGTTGGATTTGAAGGTAATCTTCCCAATGCCCTTCACTCTGCAAGCATGATCATTACCCAGAATGACCAGTCCAAAATCACCAAGCTGGAGATCATTGAACCATTCCTTCATGTGCGACATATGGAATGTACAACCAGAATCCATAATCCACGCACCATCAATCTTGGAGCTAATCACATTCATCATCTCAGCCTCCTCCAGCTCCTCTGCAATATCAGCAACACCCTCATCTCCGTTGGTGCCGTTTGCAGCTTGCTTTCTCTTTCATGAGAAGTAATTCTTCTTAAGGTGGCCTGGTTTCTTACAGAAATGGCATTTCCTGGTCTCCTTCTCATCCTCCACCTTGCTCTTTCCTGGCAATTTCTTCTGGAATTTCTTCTTTCCAGATTTTCCAGATTTAGCTTTAACAGCTAAACCCTCCGCACTGGCCTCACCCTTTCCATTGTGAAGCTTGCTTAACTCCTTGGACTTCAGCGCAGTCTGGACTTCATTCATGGTGATGGAAGTCTCTCTCCCATAAAGCATGGCATCCTTAAGGTGTTCGAAGCTTTTAGGCAGAGCACTCAATAGGATAATGGCTTTATCTTCATCAGTGACCTTTACCTCAATATTCTCAAGGTCATCTAATATTTTGTTGAATTCATCGAGCTGGTCATGGATCGACTTGTCCTCAACCACCTTGAACGCGTACAACTTTTGCTTGGCATACAATCTGTTCGCCAACGATTTGGTCATGTATAATGACTCAAGCTTTTGCCATATCCCCGCAGCAGTGGTCTCCTTTGAAACTTCCCTTAAGACTTTATCCCCCAAGCACAGGATGATTGCGCTATGAGCTTTCTCCTTCATCCTTTCCCGTTCTTCATCTACTTTCACCTTATCCTCGCCTTCCTTGGAGCTCGAACCAGACTCCAATGGCGGATCTGGCCTGAGCGCATCAATTAATCCATTTTGGACTAACAATGCTCTCATCTTAATCCTCCATAAACCGAAGTTGTTTTTCCCGGTGAATTTCTCAACATCGAATCGAGTTGTCATCGTGATTGATTTCTTCCTCTTCCCACAGACGGCGCCAATTGTTGGGTTCAAAATGGTGGAAGTGGAACAATAACAAAGAACAAGTAGAATAAGAACAACAGGAATTACGTGGTTCGGCTCAAAATCAAGCCTACGTCCACGGGAGAACAGAGATCAATTCACTAATTTCAAAAAATCGAAAGAAGTTACAGAGATTACAATGAACACTCAAGGATTTACTCTCTTTCTTTCCCCTCGTGTATCACTCTCCCTCTCTCTCTAGAAATTTACAAGTGAATATGAGATCAAGTCAAAAAAGTCTCTCCAATCACAGAGCAACGAGCTATATATATAAGATACAAGAAATAATCCCATGGAAATCACTAGAAAGATGCATATGGCAATTCCCGAATATTCCAGATTGATTCCGTTAGATACAACTAACTCCCGTACAATCTAGATGATTCCTGCCACACTCTGTTGTAACAAACTCCAACAAACTCTAACAGCTGGATTCGACCGTTAGAAACTGTTAAAACCACTTTCTAGAACTCCCGGGAACAATCTTGCTAACAACAGATTGATGATTGAAAACCTGGAACAGATCGTTATTGAGCAGCAAGAGTTTGCCTATTCACGATCTGTTCCACCAAAACTTCACCACAGCAAGCTGCTCTTGTTAAATAACAACGAGCTGCTTGAGAATGGCTTTACAACGATCTGCCTTTCACCAAACGATCTGTTCTAGCACTTCACAGCAGCGGGCTGCTCCCGCTTCCACTATCTGTTCCATCAAGCTTTATCACAGCGGGCTGCTTTCCAACAGAAAGTATGTTTACCAATCGATCTACTGCCCAAGCACTTAACAGCAGTGAGCTGTTCTCGCTGAACCACAGCAGCGGGCTGCTCGCGGTGAACAATCTGCTTCAGCATATCATAAAACGATCTGCTTATTCTTCAAGCTCAACTTCAACTCATGTGATCATCCGTTCCTTAAAAACATGCACATTTTGCCATTTTATTACATTCCTCATAAATATGCACCTTCTATTTTTGGATATTTATTACATTTTTGTGGGCTTCAATCTCCCCTACCATTATTTTAATATAATAACACATTGTTGTGGATCTCAAACTCCACTACCATTCAAATTAATTATATTTTAATAATTAATAATATTTTTATCATTCAAGTCAACTACATTTTATTAAAACATGCGACGTGTTAAATGGTGCATGTTTTTAAAGAACGGAGGGAGTATAACTTTTTAAAGAATTCTTTTTTTTAATTTTTAAATTGCGTCAAATTTATTGAAAAAAAATGTATCTATACTTAACAAAGACCGAGCCATTTGTTATTGAATTTTCAAAGAAATGAATTAATCATCCTTTCA
>JAPKLX010000325.1:134509-177582 GCA_026898415.1 Leonotis leonurus
AATATTATTATCAATCATAGGCTAAACTCGAACTCGACCTATTAAAGAAATAGTAAATCCAAATATGAATCCAACTTGAATGGTCCAAACTCAAACCCAAACTGACACCTTTATTTTTCAGGTTGACCCGACCCAATAACAACTCAACCTGATATTATACAATTTTATAAATAGTGCAAAAATAAATTAATAATTGATACTATATAGTTTGTGAATATGCTTCATAATGTATATGAGAGACGGGAGAGGATAATGAAAATGTCAAACATGAGATGTAAATAATGAAAAAAGTAAATCCTAATTAGACAAAACTATGTTAATAATGACAATATTAAATAATATACTCATTTCGTCTCACTTATTTACACATTTATTTTTGACACGCAAATTAATATGTAGTTATAATGAACTTAAAGAGAGGTGATTTGTGCTTTAAAAATTACTCCCACATGGGGCATCACTTTTGGAACAACTTTTTAGAAAAGTTGAAAAGTAGTGTGAAATAATGATATGAATATTATATTATTTAAAATTGTGTGTGTAAAAATGTGTACTAAAGGAAACGCTCTAACTTAGTTTGATTTGTTAACGCTTGATTTAATAGTCTATTCAAATTTGGACTCGAACTCAGCTCGGGTTCGAGCTCATTTATTAAATTATTTGAATTATTATATAATTCATTATATTAATTGGGCAAGTTTGTGAAGTGATTTATATATGAAGTTCGTAAATTGTTTGAAGCTCGATTTGTTTTTGAAGTTCACAAGCATGCTTGTTACAAAGTTGGAACTATTTTAACTTCGGCTAATTAAGATTAAATTCAAATATATTTTTTTGAACCGACCAACTACTATCATGCTTGAATTCATCAAAAAAAATAAGATCAATTTAAAACTCTATAAATTTTTATTTTAGAATATTAACAAGACAGATCAATTTTAGAATATTAACAAGACGGGTGAAGTACTTCTTTATAAAACCTTTAATGTGAAAATTCATTTTAAATATATATATCTCATAAAAAAAATAAAAGGAACTTGAATACCGATTTTCAACTTTTGAAATAACGGAAGTTTAAAGTACTAATATTGAATATCACCGACATGATTCAATTCATGATAGACCACTATATTTCCTTCATATAACTCTGTTTTTCATCTATTGACACAACTCTGCTTCTCATTCATTGACCTGAAAATGTTTTAAAAAACGTAAAGCGAATATTTTTTAAATGTAGTAAGTGATCAAGTTATATATGTAATGAACTTTTATTGAGTCGAGTTATGAATAAACTATTATTATTAATAAATTGTGCCCATGTATTTAAAAAAATATTTTTTATATGGCCATTAAATAGATTAATTAATTGTAAAATAAATAAATAAAATAGGGGCAGGCTGCAGGCAGAGGCAGGCCATGTGGTTGATTTTAGTGCTCATCATCATTTCTAATTCTATCCTCAGATCATCATATGCCCAATCCAAGAATTTCGTATTGCGTCACCTCAACTTATAATGAATGAATGTAAGGAAGCCCGAATTTTGCTCGAAATCTACGCAAAGATCCGATTCCATTTTAACTGTTAAACAAGCACCCATCATCATCATTCCCACCAAAACTATATATATCATTATATATTTCTGTTTCTCTTTTTCCTTTGTTTCCATTTCTGCAATTTGCACCTCCCTGTGTTCTTGTTTTCTGCAGTCACAGCTTCAGCAAGTATCTAGAGAGGAGGAGGGTTTCTGTGGGTGGAGGGAGAAAGTGCAGAAACCAAGCTCTCTTCTTTCTTCTTTCACCCATCTTGGAATACCCTTTTCAAGCCTCTCTGATTTCCTGTTCTCTTTTTGATTGACTTCAAGATTTCATTTTCTGCAATTGCTGGAATTCTTTTTTGTAGTTGGATCCCTCTCTTTTAGCATTCTCTTTCTGCTTCAGTTTTACCTCTGAACCTCATTGTAGATCTACTTGCCTTATAACCATATATTCTATCTGCTTCTTTTTTCTTTTTACAATTGTCACAGAAGCATAGTTAGTTAACTTGTGTTTCTGTTGTTTTCCCTGAGTCCCTATTTAACATACCATACCATACCACTCCTCTGGTGAAGCTAAGATTTGATTTTTAGCAGTTTCTTGAATTAAATTCTTGAAACTGTTACAGATAATCATCTTCTAGAAACTTTGGACGAGGCCCACAATCGGGGTTTGGTGGGCTTCGTCTAAGACAGAATGGATTCTTTCTTAATCTAGATTTGGAGGTTCCTTTTCCTCCTTTTTAACAAGGAGAGGTTGAAGAAGAGGCCTTTTTTTTCTAATATTTGTATAATATACATTTTTTTAATTAAGCTTATTGCTTTCCCATTATTGGTGGTTTAAGTTTTCTTGACCATCCCCTTTTAATATCTATTGATATTTCTATATACGCGTGTGTGTGATTGGAGTCTGGATCCTCTTTGTCAAATGTTGCTGTTCTTGATCACCTGCTGCTTCTCCTTCATCTTCTTCTACAACTCTCTTGCAACCAAAACACTCCCACCTTGGGCTGATGAGATGACACTGGTGTCTCTCTGTTTCTGGAAGAACTTTTCATTCTCTCGATTGATCAAGTCAATTAAAAGCACTATCATTGCTGTGATCTCCTTACTTTTATCCTCAAGAATGTCACCTAGGAAGAAGAACTCTAGCTCAAAGGTGGAGAGCGTTGAGGTGGCCTCGGAGCTGTCTGTCTTGGATTTGCCTGACCTTGTGTTAGAGACCATTCTTGAGAAGCTCCCACCGGAGGGGCTTTGTAGGATGGCCGCCGTGTGTACTTCTTTGAAGGAGAGGTGCACGAGTGATCACTTGTGGGAACAGCACATGAAAAAGAAATGGTCTAAAATAATCGGCCCTGCTGCACATAGGGAGTGGCAATGGCATATTGCTTCAGGGAAAGGTCTAGACTGTTCAAATCAAAGCAATCAGAACAGTCTTGTTGGCTATATAACTCAGCTCTGGCCAATCGTGTTGATTCGATCCAGTTTTAGCAGTGGTACTAGGAAGAGCAATTTCCCTCCAATTGAGTCCACCATGTCTTGGTATGTTGCACTTGAGTCGGGAAAGTTTTGGTTCCCTGCGCAGGTCTACAACCGTGAGGTATTATGGATGAATTCTAGTCGTAGTAAAAGATAAATTTATGTAAAAATGCCTTTGGTGGAGAGGTGAGTTTCAGAAGTACTGAAGTGTGCATTGTGCGTGATTTGCAGAATGGTCATGTTGGATTTATGCTTTCATGCTACGACGCCGAGCTTTGCTATGATCAGCTAACCAACACTTTTCAGGCCAGGTAACTGGGAATATGTTTGTCAACTAAGCACAGATCTTAGACATATTTGATTAGATAATTAGATCCCAACTAAGATTATAGGAGACAGAAGACAAAAAAGATAGTTCGCATTTAACTGACTTATGGATTATGTTGTTAAAATTTTATAAAGTCTAAGCAAGATACTTGCATCATGTTGATTTCTGAGTGTGTATCGTTTGCACAATATGAAACCTTCATAGTGTTTGATTTGGCATTATATTGTTATTTTCCATATTGTTATAGTTTGTCTATGTTGATGAACAGGTATCCGCCACACGGAAGAAGAGCAAGTCCAACAGAAAGTGGCATAACATGGGATAGGCTTAGAGCTCCTCCTCTCGATTCCTCTCCACACGATCTTCATATATCTGATGGTTTAAATGAGTTACGGTCTGGGGATCACGTCGAAATCCAATGGAGAAGAAACAAAGAATTTCCATATGGTATTGTTTAGATTACACCTCAATCATGCTGCTATGGCCATTATGTTTGTTTCTAGCAAAGATAAATCCAACCTTTTCTTTTTCTTCTCAAACAGCTGCCAGTGACCGTTTCCATTTTCTTAGATTGGGATATAGATTAATCCAGAATGGTTGAAATCTTTCTAGCAAACTTCATGAGAGAAAGTCTGGCATATTCAAAAGATCTAGAACTGAAAAAGCAAGTGCATGTTTCTTTTTCATAAATTAACCTTATTTAACATCTTCCTAATGATCTCGGCTTCAAAACTTTTTTGTCAAATCATTAAAAAACACTCGCTGTTTAGTAGTCCAAGTCGTGTTTCCATTATACCAATATTTGAAAATGGAAGGTGGATATTGGTTATTGCTAGATAGAAATATTTGTCGACTTTGATAGGCTTATCCTATTATCTTCAGAGCAATTCCATTGGATTTAATCTCTTCTTAATACCAGACCAGATTCATTGAATACTTAAATCCACTGTTACTGATGCCTCACGTATATACAGGGTGGTGGTATGGTGTTGTAGGCCACTTGGAAACATGTGACGGGAATGCGAATTACTGCCTATGTCATGATAGTGGTGAGTTGCTACCATGTATTCCACAATTTTGTGAAAATTTTGTCATTTTCTCGACGTGATGCATATATCGTGTTAACAATTGAAAATCCAATCAAAATTAGACAAACATGAAGGCAGTAGTGGCTGGCTACTGCTAATCTTGTTGACCATAACCACTTTGGACTGAAGATTTGCGTCAATTTAGGAAAGTGGTCGCACATTTATCATCAAAATATATTATCTATGGCAAGTAGGCCGGTCCTTCACCCCCATTCTTAATACATGTGGGTCTAACTATTACTCCTTCGAAAAGAGATGCATATAGTTTGTCATATTTATTCCAGCAAAGCCATAAGTGGCACTTCAACTACTAGTCAAGCAGAAAGAGACTTACTTTTCCTATTCGTATAGCATTCAGGTCATCTTTATGTGAATGTATATGCTGGAGGGAGCATGCTTTTTTCATCTGCTTGATTGTCCTTGTTACTTCCCCTCTCTAGAAATATGCGCTTCGCGACTTCGCGTGCACATACTCTTTTCAACTCAACTTATGTGTGTGGTACTCTTCCTGTATATATGCTTTCTGTGTGTGTGTGAATCTTGAAACTGCTATGTAATCTACATCATAATGTGAATATATTTGAAGCTGAAGTAGTCCATGTAGCCTCATATATATGTGTTGCTGCAATATTTAATCTTTATAAATTATAATAATAGAGTTGTGTCTGTATTGTGTGTTGGCTTGTGATAGTGGTGGAAGTGCATGCCTTAGTGGTTGGTGACAACATCTAGCAATGAGTGTTTGACTATATTTTCTGATTTTATAAGGCTTAAGGGACTCTTTTTGGGCCACTTTTCGTGAAACTTTCTTCTGTATAATGAACTTCCGCTGCAGACACCGTGGTGCTGGTGTTCAACCAGTACAGTCGTGGCTCTCGTTGGAGAACAACCACTGTTTCTAGGAAGCACCACAGAGAAGAGGGAAACGAGGCTGATGGATTTTATGGTGGGATCCGGAAACTGAGCGGCAATGAAGAGATATCGACGTGGAAGAGGATCTGGCCTGCTGAAGTCTTGGAATGAGGGACCTAAATTTCAGCAGAAGGGTTTTTTTGCTAAGTAGCATAGTCCAGAACTGGACCAATTTTTTGCCCCCTTCTTTTTCAAAGGAATTAGTTTCTTGAAACAATGCTTAAGCTTCTGTAATTGTCCAAATTGCCCGCATCCATTTGATTATAGATAGATAAAAGGCCACGACGCGAAGTAGGAGGCGAATATTCTTGTGAACTCACCCTTACTTCCGTCGAGGGCTCAAATGTGCGTCGAGATCATAAACAATGAAGCATTGACTAATGTAATTTAAATGTTTGTATTTTTATTCCATTGTCATTCTGGATACTTGGAAAAGACACTAATGCCACTTTATATATTAGAAATACTAACTTTTTACATGGATGAACTGAGGAATGTAAAGATTCAAATTGATTGATATGTGTTACAGTGAGTGAAGGAGAGTTGTGTCATTTCACCTTGATAGGGCTTCCAACTCCATAACCTAAGCATATTGCTATGGAGGGCTTGTACTGTACAACAGCCAGCTTTGTATCCACAGGTATCTTCTTCTTGCTATTACCAAGAGCATTGCTTCCTTTGAATTTGAAGCTTAGTCTGCTAAAATAACTGAGGTTACGCGCTTCCGTGCTCGTCTTTGCCTGCTTGTTTCCACTGTTTCCTCTTCCAAATGATGCATATCTCACAAGTATTCCCTTCAGTTTCTGGACTTTACTTGCTTCTGCGTTTCCACATTTCTTTGCAACATGTTTTGCTGCAGGTGACGAGGGCTTGTCCGAATGGTTCAGGGGTCGAACTCTTTCTCTGAAAAGGAAGCTCCTCGGACTCTTGGGGCTTAGCCCGTGCATAGTCTGGTCTCGTACCCATCTTGCGTACGCCGAGCCTTTGAAGTCAAGTGGTCCACTGTAGGTTGGTGCAGGCGCTAGCGCTGCTGGCACTGGCTCTATCGAAAGATCTTGGGTGTGATCGTCAGCCGCAACAGAACTTGGGCTTCTCGACATGGCTCTAAATGGCGAGTGTGATCTCGAGCGCTTGTGATGGCTGTTTCGGCCTCTCTTTTCTTCCTTCACCCTCTCCAGAGCCACCATGAAAGGATCAAAATCATCGTTCCACGAACTCTTGCGTGCAAACGGGATCCTGCACATTGTTCTCGGGGACTTGGGCGACGAGAGAGGCGAGTTGTGGCTGAAACTCGGGAAGTCGGAATCGGAGTGAAGCCTCGGAGGGGGCTTGAGAGGCATGACTAGGCCGTTGAGGAAGAGCTCGTCGGCAAACGCCATGGCAGGAAGCGAATCCCCACGGTCGTGGCCTCGCTCACCACACAAGGAGGATTCACTCGCGTCGGAGGGGTGCAGGTGGGCACTGAATCTCTTGCTCGTTTCGAACTCGAACTCACCGAATGTGGAGGCGTGCAGGCGATCATCACCGGCCCTAAACAGTCCGCGTCGGGGGCTGGCGGGGGCGCTGTAGTAAGACTCCATGCTGGTGTGGCTTCTGCTGAGCTCACTTGGGCTGTTTGGAGCAGTCATGTAAATGCAAGGAGATGAAGAATAAGCATTTGAGTTTGAGCTAAGGTTTTCAAATTCCATCTTCTTCTAAAAACTTTTCTTTTTTTAGTGGCAATTAAATTTGGGAAGAAGAAGTGTTGTTTATATTTATTATAACCTAACAAACATGAGAATTGCAAAATGTGTTTGATTGTGCTGTGTTTCTTTTCTGGTACTCAATTTAAGGATTTCTATTACAAGTCTCACATGTTTGACTCTTCACATGTAACTAATCTTAAAAGTAGGAATCAAATTCCTTCAAGACAATATACAAATGAAAATTAATATACTTGTTGGTGTCCTCACCAACTTACAGCCAAAATAGTATTCCAAAATTAAGCTAAACTAAACATCATTTTGTATTAATATTACTAATTTTGGCCTACTTGCTTTAATTTTGATTAATGTAGTATTTTCCTAATCTTTATCCAATTATGGTTTCAATCCTCTCATCTTTTATCTTTCTTTTCTTTTTGACATAAGATTCCTCTATCTAAAATTGATTTTCTCACGTTTTTTAATTTAATCAATAAAATACACAAACTTATCTTTTTCTTAAGACAATTTTCTTTGATCAAGTATAAAATCTTATTTTTAAATGCATATTAATATAAAATGAAAATATTAAATTATGAATCAACTTATACGTGACCAAAAAAATTATCATGAAACAACTTATACGTGACTAAATTAAAAAATTTACGAAAAAATTAATATGTTTTAAAACTTTACATCACATCTCAATATTTATAAAATTAATATACTTTTAACATTCAAAAATGAGATTAACAACCTATCTCATCAATATTAGTGGCCTAATTATCCACTAAAAAAATATTATAGTTTTTCTTAAAATTTGTAGCAATAGTAAGAGTAATTTATAAATTTTGAGACAATTAAAACCATAGATGTGTTAGATTCTACCTTAAGTTACTTCTGGTCAAAGTAGTTGACCTTATGTTTGTTTCCGACATAAAATTATTATTTACACAACTAATTGTATTCTTTGATACTTTACTGTGTAATTTTGTTGCACTATATATATATAAATATATATATATATATATGCCAGTTTCAAGGATTATTTCAACTTTCTCCTATCTTAATTCTACCTCAGTATATCATATTTTAATTACTTGCTTAATTATACTTTAAATGACAAATGTTTGATTGGGATAATAAATGTAATAAAATAGAGCTAAGTGCATGATACTTTTTTTTTACAAACTAATTGAGGGATTATTGATAATTATGATTAATTAGGTTTCAAGGGCTAATTAATTCATAGTTGATTACTAATATTAAACTATATAATTTCATTTATTTTGCTATTTGTAACCTGAGTAGTTGCCTAGTTGATATATTTTGAAATGAGTTTTGAATCAAAATAATTCCTATGTAATAAATTATAAAAGATTTTAGCATCCATTTTAATATATCAATGGTTGTGAATTTTTTTATACAAATTGATTTGCATTTAAAATTAATTTTCACATTCATAAAATAGTGGAAACTATACCGATTTAATTTAATCAACATCGACTATTAATTTTAGATAGATTAATGACATATATTTATTATCATTTTTCATACATAATTTATTTTTCGCGTGAATTAATTATTTTAAAATGATTATATTAATTATTGATTTAAGATGACAAATGATTAAAGTGGATATAAAAAATTATGAAAAATTTAAGAAGGTCGAAAGAAATTAATTTATTGGCAGGATATGAAAATTTTAAATAGTATAATTTTTTATTATAAATTAATAACAATAATTTATATTAAAATACTTATTGTGATCCAAAAGGGAATATATTTGAAAATAAGATTAAAATCCCACCAAGATATTCAGCACATAAAACAGTACATCTCTCATCTACAAATTCATTGCTATTCATTTTGATGTAACATATTAAAAAAAAATCAATTAATTTCATATATATGCTATTTATGAATCGAATTTGAGTTTTATGAATTTATGAATTTTAATTAAAATCTATTATATTGAATTAAGAATTCACATATAATAAATAAATAGAATATTAAATTCATAAGAAATAAAACATACACTTATTTTGTTCCATTAATCTTGTAATTAAAACCATGAAACAAGTAGCTCGTAAATTAAAGGTGAAACTCGTACAGTTTGTAAAATTAAAAGATTTTGCACAAAAATTTTCAGATATTAATAAATATACTCAAATTAATTGGGACCAACAATTACGCGAATTGCTTAAACAATCTTGATCGATCGCCTTTTTTCGAGGTGAGATTTGCACGATGGTTAGGGAATAAATGACACGGGATTTACGTGGTTCGACTTTTAACGAAGTCTACGTCCACGGAGAGGAGAGCTATTTTATTTATGTCTTGAGAGCTGAAATATCGATTACAGAGTGAATGCGTGAATCTAGTTTTAATCTGACTATTTATAGAAAGCACAATGGCGGTTTACACCAAATGGGCCGAGCTATTGGGCCGGCCGAGCTGCTCTTCATGGGCCGAGGTGTTGGGCCGCCGAGCTGCTTCTGGGTATTGGGCCTTATTGATGGGCCATATCCTAATTGATGGGCCATATCCTATCACATCCCCCCCTCAAAAGAAGATCGGCACCGAAGTGGAGATCTTTGACGAGGTGAGTGTGTTTAAGGAAGAGAAGATCTGGACGAGGTGAAGATCTTGCTGTTGCCGAGGTCGAAGTGAAGAAGGTTGTAGCCGAGGTCGAAGTGAAGAAGGTTGAAGCCGAGGTCGAAGTGAAGAAGGTTGAAGCCGAGGTCGAAGTGAAGAAGGTTGAAGCCGAGGTCGAAGTGAAGAAGGTTGAAGCCGAGGTAGCAACCGTGGTGGTGGAAGACAGCTGTTGTAGAGGGTCGTGGGTGACACGTGTCGCCCTTCTGTTGGAGGAGCCGAAGAGGCGGGATTTCGAAAAAAGGCGGTTGGGAAAAGGTGAAGTGATGTCTATAAAGGCTTCCTTTGGAAGCTAACAAACACTTTTCACTTTTCGCAACCCTAGTTTCACTTTCCCATCTGCAAAAAGCTTTCAAACTTTCTGCCATTGTCGACTTCAAGTTCGAGAAAAATTCTTCAAATCTTCTCAACAAGTAAGTGTTTGCTATCATGGCTTCTTCGTCTTCTGCATCTTCTTCTTCGTCTTCTGCTTCTCGCACCCCAGTCGAGTCTCCCTCGCCGATTAGGAGTCTTCCGGCGAGGGTTTCTGTTAGGGTTTTTACCCGTGCTTTTTCTCCTCCTGTATTTCGGGAAGTTGAGTTCTTGCCATTGGGGGGGTCTGGTGCGGTGCTGGACTTTTCGTCCACCATGAGTGCGTCGCACATGGTGAATCTGGCCCGCAATTTTGTTTTTCCAGAGTCGATGGAATTAGTTCTTCCTCGGGAGGAGGATAGGGGTAGCTCTCCTCCTGTAGGTTTTTTCACTGTTTACGAAGACTATTTGCATTTTGGTCTTCGTTTTCCTTTGTGTCCCATTTTTGTTGATTTTTTGGAGAGGTGGAGTCTGCCTTTGGGGCAGTTAGCGCCGCCGTCGATCAAACAGATCGTCGGTTTTTGTATAGAGGTTGGTAGTCGCGGAGGTTCGGCCTCGGTAGATTCTCTACTTCGCTTCTTCAGGGTGAAGCGGGCGCCGACGGGGTGGGTGTACCTCTCCCCTACCAACAAGTTCAAGTTGGTTACCCCGTCGAAGGTGTCGAACTGGCAGAAGAAATTTTTCTTCTGCCGAGCAGAGGGAGTGCCTCTGCATAACTGGTCCTCAGCTAAGTTTGGGCCGCAGCTGAGGGTGGATCCCGTCGGCGAGGTCGAGGTGGGCTTGGCAAACCTCGGCCCCATTAAGAGGAAATATGCCGAGGCGGAGCTGTCGAGGCACGGGCTGAGCCCCTGTGACACCATCGTCGACGTGGATCCGGGTGAGGTTTTCGGGTTGCGTTGTCTGTCCTCACTTCTCCAAATTAGATTTTAATGTTTGTTTTACTTCTGCAGTGGATCCCGAAGTATTGCAAGCGGCCCTAAGGAGGAAGAAGAAGAGGCCGAGAGTCACCTCGGCCGCCGAGGAGATGCCGCGCCCGGAGAGGGCGGAGAGGGTGGAGGTCGGGGTGACTCCGCCCGTGATCGACCTGGAGGAGCCTCGGAGGGAGGAGGTGAGAGGCCCGGATGCTCGGGCATCCGGGTCGAGGGAAGCTCGTAGGGCCCCGTTCCCCGAGGTGAGTGGAAGAAGTTTTAGCTTTTACTTCTATTCTTTTTCTTGTTCTGTGCTGACATGTTCCGTGCAGGAGGCGAATATGGTGCTGGACGGGCTGAGCGCCCTCTCGCACTTCGTCATTGACGGGGTCGAGCAGTTCAGGGCCTTAAGAGCCGAGCTCGAGGGGGCGAGGGCCGAGGCGGCGAAGGCGGAGGAGCAGGAGGCCAGGACTCTGGTCGAGCTGCTCGCGGTGGAGAGGAAGGTGGCGGAGGCGGAGGCCGAGGCGGCGAGGTTGAGGGGGGAGCTCGCCGAGGAGAGGGAGAGGATGGCTCGGGCGGCGGCCGAGCAGGGCGGCGTGCTGCGAGCACTTGCTGAGCGGATTTTCCGCTCCAAGTACTTCGGCACCGTGGCGGCGCAGCTGGTGACGGCCATGAGCACGCCGATTACTTCGGCAGCGCTCGACTCGGTTGCCAAGGATTACCCCGAGCTTGATAAAGTCAAGTACGGGTATGAAACGGCGACTAAGGAAGAGATGCTGCGGGAGTACGCGAAGGTGCTCGTGGAGTGCACCGCGGCCATCCCGGTGGTGGAGCGGCTCGCGCAGCAGAAGACCCTGCTGTCCGAGCAGGTGGTTCGGCACTGCCCGGTGGATCGGGATGACGGTCTTGAGGCCATCATTGCCGATCTGGCGAGGAGGTCGGCTGCCGAGGCCGAGGAGGGAGGCGGTGAGGGCGGCGGCGCTGAGGTCGGTGGAGGCGAGGCGTAGTTTTGTTTTTCTTTTTCTTTAGCTTGTATCATGTCTCTACTAGAGAGGCGCTTTTTACACGAGTATATAAAATACTTTTTCTTGAACGGTGCCTCTTGCTGAACTACTTACTTCTTTTGCTTTTGTAGTCTGCTTTTGAATTCTCCCCTACCTCGCCATCTAATCAAGAAATAAATGAGCTTCGTCGGGCTGCCGAAGCTGCCGAGGTCGAGGCCGCGTGTTGGAAGAGCCGAGCTGCCAACATCGAGACCGAACTCGAGGCGAAGCTTCGGTTGGCTCAGGAGAAGCTGGACGGGGAGCACGCGAGGTTTTTGGAGCTGGAGGATAAGTTCAAGCAGGTTAAGGACGACCTCCAGACCTTTAAGGCCTTGTCCGAGGAGCATGAAGAATATGAGGACCGTATACATAAAAGTGGTGGCATGACCATATACGAGGTCCATACACAAATAAAAGAGGTCCGAGCTCGTACGAAGAAGTACATAGAGAAGTACGGCGATGACTCCTGGCAAGTTCGTGAGCAGGAAGAGGCGCTTCTCAAGCTCGGATCCATGTATAAAATTATTCAGAAGAGGAACCCGAGGCTGAAGAGGTGGATCGAGTCTAAGAAGGCTTCACTCGAGGCTTCCTCTTCGGGTCAGTTGGAAAGGAGTTCGGCCGGCGCTCCTCCCCTTACTTTGGGTCGAACTCGAGAAGAGACTCTTGCCATCATGTCTCGAGGTGGAGGGCGGCGCGCTTCAGGCGGCCGAGGTTGAGCTGTGCCTCCAAGCCGAGGTCGATCTGCACCTTCAGGTCGAGGCCGAGGTGGTTTTGGCCGTGGTGAGGGGATGGCCTTTTTGGATACGGTGCTCGGTCATGGTGGCACCAGTTCGAGCTCGGGTTTGGGTTTTGTGGAGAAGTACCTTAGTTTTAGTGGTAGGTCTCCGGGCTCAGACCCTCCAAGCTGATTGTAATATGTACTTATGAAATAAAATAAAAATACAATTGTCCTTGTCATTACTTCTCTAAAGCTCTACTCAATTTGTGTAATCAAGTTTGCTTCAAATTATTGTGATGACTGGCTCGTACTTCGTAATCGCTTCATTTGATACCGAAGTTTTACTTCGTCTAAAGGCGAAGTTTGAGACTTCGGGTAGCTGAAGGCGAAGTTTTGAGACTTCGGGTAGCCACTTCGTTTAGGAACGAAGTTTGGGCTTTCAAGTTCCTTATTTGTCGATTTAATCGATAGGAGTGGTCTCCTCACGCGCGCTTGACTTCGCCACTTCGTCTGAAGTCGAAGTTTTGGCTTTGAAGTCCCTTATTTGTCGATGTAATCGATAGGAGTGGTCTCCTCGCGCGGTTGACTGCTACTCTCAATTTGGAGTTTTAGCTTGACTTGGATCTAATGCAGTATGTATACAAAAAAATGTTTCACAAAAGAACTTAATAAAATCCGAACTACATAAATTACAAATAATATTTCTTTAAATGAGAAATATGCCAAGTTCGGGGTATTGGCTCCCCAGATAAGTGGACGAGCTTGTATGAGCCTTTGCCGAGGACATCTTGGATTTGATAAGGACCTTCCCAGGTGGCTTCAAGTTTACCGAGCTTCTCCGCCTTGCTAACTTCATTATTCCTGAGAACGAGGTCGCCTATTTGAAACTGTCGATGTTTCACTCGATTGTTGTAATACCGAGCTACTTGTTGTTTGTACCGAGCTTCTTGTATGTAGGCTCGTTCTCGTTTTTCCTCCAACAAGTCCAAATTAGTTCGGAGGCCTTCTTCATTGGCATCGGTTGTGAAGTTTATAGTTCGGGGGCTCGGCAAACCGATCTCCACTGGGATTACCGCCTCGGTTCCATAGACGAGGCTGTATGGTGTTTCTCCATTGGATGTCCGAGGTGTAGTTCGGTAGGACCATAGGACTTGGGGTAAGTTTTCGGCCCAATCTCCCTTGGCTTTGTCGAGACGAGTCTTTAAACCTTTGACTATTGTCCGGTTTGTGACTTCGGTCTGACCATTCGCCTGAGGGTGCGCTACCGAGGTGAATTTTTGCTGGATATTGAGCTCGTCACACCATTCTTTAAATGCCTTATCCGTGAATTGAGTTCCATTATCTGAGACGAGGACGTGAGGTACACCGAAGCGACAAACTATACTCTTCCAAACGAAGTTGAGGGCCTTTTTGCTCGTAATTTTTGCAAGAGGCTCGGCCTCTACCCACTTCGTAAAATAGTCGATGGCGACTATTAGGAATCGTAGTTGGCCGGGGGCCTGCTCAAAGGGACCGACGATGTCTATCCCCCATTGCATGAAGGGCCAGGGGCTTTGCATGGTGGTTAGCTCGGTTTGAGGTACCCTCGTTATTGTTGCATGAATTTGGCACTTCGGACACCTTTTGACGAGGTCGACTGCGTCTTGAAGCATGGTCGGCCAGTAGTATCCCCATCTCATAATTTTTCTGGTTAAAGTCCGAGCTCCAACGTGACTGCCACAGGATCCTTCGTGCACTTCGCGTAGGATGTAGTCCGCTTGATTGGATCCCGCGCACCTTAGAAGAGGTTGAAGATATGATTTTCTGTACAATACTCCCCGATCTAAGACATACTTGACTGATTTGTTCTGAAGCTTTCGAGCTTCAATTTTATCATCAGGGAGTTTGCCTCTTTCTAAATAATCCTGAAGTGGTGTCATCCAGCTCGGTTCGTCATCGATTATTGCGTTCACTTCGGCTTCGTCTATATTTCGGGTTGTGACTTCTTCTACCGGAGAGGCCGTGGATGACGACGCGAGCTTGCTTAATGCATCAGCTCGGTCGTTTTCGCCTCGCGGGATTCGTATCAACTCGAAGTATGAGAAGCTTTCTTGTAAAGTTCTGACCTTGTGGAGATAATTCTTCATCCTTTCATCTCGCGCTTCGTATTTTCCGAGGACGTGGCTCACGATGATTTGGGAGTCACTGTAGACTTGGATGGCCTGTATCTGAAGGTTCTGCGCGAGGCGAAGTCCAGCTATTAGGGCTTCGTACTCCACTTCGTTATTGGTGGTTGGGAAGCTTAACCGTAAAGCATAAGGGATTTGTTTCCCTTCCGAACTGATGAATAAAACTCCAGCTCCGCTTCCCTTTTTGCCCGACGCTCCATCGACATAGACTTTCCAACAATCTATGGGGGGTGTCTTCGGCATTTTCTCTTCGACATTCTCCTCGGCAGGTTTGGTAGGCTTCGGAGGCTCGGTGAATACTGCTTCCACCAGGAAATCTGCCAGCGCTTGCCCCTTGATAGCTTGCCGAGGTGCAAAGGAGATTGTGTGCTCGCCAAGTTCGACCGCCCACTTGGCAATTCGCCCCGAAGCTTCAGGCTTCGTAAGCACTTGCCGAAGTGGTAGGTCGGTCAATACTTGTATCGGGTGAGCATGAAAATATGGTCGAAGTCGTCTTGCAGCATTCACTAGGGCAAGTGCGACCTTCTCCAGAGGTTGGTACCTCGTTTCTGGCCCTTTTAGAGCTCGGCTTATGAAGTATATGGGTAACTGCCGAGGTCCTTCTCGAACTAAGACTGCACTTATTGATTCGTCTGAAGCGGCGAGGTATAGGGAAAGAACCTCGTCTTCTTTTGGGACGGATAAAGTGGGTAAGTTGTTGAGGTACTTCTTCAAATTTCCGAAGGCTGACTTGTGCTCGTCATTCCACTCAAAGTTCGGAGCCTTCTTCAGGATCTTGAAGAATGGGAGTTGCTTCTCGGCTGCTTTAGATAGGAATCTGCTTAGCGCGGCCAAGCAGCCCGTCAACCGATGCACGTCGTGTACTGACTTCGGAGCTTGCATTTCTTGGACGACCTTAACCTTTGCTGGGTTGGCTTTTAATCCTTCGCGAGAAACCCAACACCCTAGGAATTTTCCGGACTGGACCATGAAAGTACATTTTCCTGGGTTTAACTTTAGGTTCACCTCGCGGAGCAGTTTGAAGACGACCTGGAGGTCGTTTAAGGTAGTGTTGACTTTTTTGCTTTTGACAACGATGTCGTCGACATATACTTCAACAATCTGACCGATGTGAAGTTCGAATATTTTGTCAACCATCCTTTGATATGTAGCTCCAGCATTTTTGAGTCCAAAGGGCATCTTCTTATAAGCGAAAATGCCGAAGTCTGTAACAAAGGCTGTCTTCGGAGCATCCTCGGTATTCATAAGGATTTGATGGTAGCCTTTGTACAGATCAAGAAAACTAAAGACCTCGTGACCGACGAGGGCTTCTACTTTTTTATCAATGTTGGGGAGGGGGTAACAATCTTTGGGGCAGTGTTTGTTGAGGTCGGTATAATCAACACACATGCGCCATCCCCCTACTTGCTTCTTCACCATCACGGGGTTGGCCAACCATGTCGGATATTTCACCTCGAATAGAATATCGGCTTGTTGTAGTTGGCGTACCTCGTCGCGTATCACCTGATTTCTCTCGGCAGCAAAGGCTCGTTGCTTTTGCCGAACTGGTTTCACCTCGGGGTCGATGTTGAGGTGGTGAGTTATAATATCTGGTGATACCCCGGTCATGTCTAAAGGCGACCAGGCAAAAATGTCTCTAAACTCCCGAAGTAGTTGAATAACTTGACCTCGGAGTTCGGCACCCCCGACGAAACCGACCTTGACGACCTTGGACACGTCGTTTTCATAGAGTACGACGTCTTCTAGAGGTTCTGCAGCAGAATAGGTCGATTTCGGTACGCCGGGGTTCTGTAATTGTTATGCTTGGGGATGTTGTACACCAGAACCTCGGAGTGCGACCTGCATGCACTCCTTGGCCTGTGTTTGATTACCCCGAAGCGTGATAACTCCATTCTTTGAAGGTATTTTGATCATCAAATGGTAGGCCGAGCAGACTGCTCTTGTCGCTATCAGCCAATCTCTGCCTTATATAATGTTGTAGGGAGAGCTGGCTTTGACGACGAAGAAGTGGATTATCTTTGTAATGGATAATGGACTTCGTCCTACCGTCACGGGGAGTGAGATCGTTCCATCTGTCAAGGTCTCCCCTTGTGTGAAATTCTTCAATGGAATGGGTGCTGGTTTTAAGCGCACTTCTTCGATGTCAAGTTTGCCGAAGCAGTTTTTGAAGAGCACGCTGACCGAGGCTCCACTATCAATAAAGACCCGATGTACCAATTTGTTAGCCACCACGGCTTCAATAATAGTGGCATCCTGATGAGGCGAGGCATGAGGAACAGGGTCGTCATTAGAGAAAATGACGACCTCGTCCTTTTTGAACCTTTTATGCGAAGGCTCCTCCGAGGGTCGGTTTCGAGCTTCGGCCTTTAGTGACGACCTTGTTGAACCTTGGGGCACTCCGATGATGGCGGCGATGACTCCATCATACTGAGGTTGATTCTCGTCATCGTCTTCGTCATCATGTCTTGACTTTTTATCTTGGGGTTTGCAATTTTCTCCCCTATTCCTTCTCCGTTTGCCTTTGCCCCGAGGTTGAGTATCCGGTTGACTTTGACCTCGGTATCTTCCTAGAGTGCCATCTTGTGTTAGGCGGTCGATTTCCGAGGCAAGATTGCGACACTCCTCGGTGTCATGGCCGTGGCCGCCATGGAACTCGCAGTATTTATCCCGTGATCGTCTGCTTGATCCAGTTCGGGATAGCGGTGGAGGTCTTTGGAACAAGTTTGCGTGAAGCTCATAAATTTCTGCCCGAGATCTGTTCAGCGGAGCGAACCGATCTTGCTCTGGATTAGGCCGAGGTCCGAGGCGAGATGCTAATGGACCTCGTTGGATTCTTTCAAGAGCACCTCGTCGATGCTGCCCTTGATCAGCTCGTTCTTCCCTTCTCCTTTTATCCTGACCTTCAGGTCGGTCAGTGGCTCGTTTCTTCCTGTCCGCCTCATCCGCTTCGGCAAATGTATCAACAATCCTCCATAGCTGTTTGGAGGTTTGGGGGCGCTCTTTCACGAGCTCCCTGAAGAGTGTGCCGGAGTGAATGGCGTTTTGAAACGCCGAAATGAGGACATCGTCTGAAAGGCGATCGACCTTGAGGCTCTCATTGTAGAACCGAGCTAGGAAGTCGCTAATAGATTCTCCTTGTCCTTGTTTTAGGGTAAGGAGTTGGGCCGAACTCATTTTGGCTTCGGCTTTTTGGAAGAAACGCCTCTCAAAGGCATCTAGCAGGTCGGCGTACGACCCTATGCTGCTGCGAGGAAGGTTGTCAAACCACTTCCGTGCATTGTCGATCAACAATTCGGGGAAGACTTTGCACATATAAACATCCTCGGCCAGTCCCTGGTTCAGCATATTATATTGATATTGCGATAGAAAGTTGCTCGGGTCGCAAGAACCGTTATAGGGCTTGATTGGTGGGACCCCCTGTATGCTGAAGGGAGTGGTGTGTAGAGAATTTTGTTGGTGAAGGGGGTAATGATTCTGCTGTAAACAGTGAATCTTCCCTCTCGGTGGTCGTCCTCGTCACGTCGAGAATGGTCGACGTTTCGACGAGGTGGCGTCCTTCTTCGGTGCTCCTCGTCACGTCGGTAATGGTCGACGTTTTGACGAGGTGATGTTGAGCCTCGCCGAGGTGAAGTTATGTTGCCTCGGCGGTTATGCGGTCTTCGGAAGACCTCATCATCTCTTTCCTCGGCAATTTGCTCCGAAGCTTGGGGTCGTTGTGATGGACCCGCTTTATCCTCTTCGCACTGACCTCGTTGTTGATGTTGTTCGGCGAATTTGAGGAAATCTTGCTCGTGGAGATCTAGATATGCTTTGAGCGCGTGGCCGAGCAAAGGTTGAAGTGTGGTATTCCTTTGATTTTGATTCAATCTTTCACTGCTAATAGAGTCATCAGCTCGGTGGGAAAGGACATCTTCTACATGGCCTTCGGGAGTTCGGCGGTTCGTGGCCTGCCTGCCCGACCGAGCATAGTGTTCATCCCCTTCGTTAGTTGATAGGCGAGGTGGATTACGAGGTATTTCAGCCTCGTTTTGTTTTCCTTTAGCAGCAGCAGCTATAGCATTAGATCGAGTGGATCTAACCATTGTGTTTTCACTTCGGAAATAGTGATCGGACACAAAATTTACTTCGTTTCCCACAGACGGCGCCAGTGATCGATCGCCTTTTTTCGAGGTGAGATTTGCACGATGGTTAGGGAATAAATGACACGGGATTTACGTGGTTCGACTTTTAACGAAGTCTACGTCCACGGAGAGGAGAGCTATTTTATTTATGTCTTGAGAGCTGAAATATCGATTACAGAGTGAATGCGTGAATCTAGTTTTAATCTGACTATTTATAGAAAGCACAATGGCGGTTTACACCAAATGGGCCGAGCTATTGGGCCGGCCGAGCTGCTCTTCATGGGCCGAGGTGTTGGGCCGCCGAGCTGCTTCTGGGTATTGGGCCTTATTGATGGGCCATATCCTATCAAATCTCAAGCGGCTATTTTTACGATAGAAGAGCATATAATGACTATTTATACACAGTTCTCCTCATTCATTGAAATCGCATAAGTAAAGAATTTTTTTATTGAATTACGTACTTATTTAAAAATTAATAAACTTTGGTTCTAAGAAATAATATGTTCTAAGACATTTACGTAATAAACATATGCTTTTTTGAAAGAATATACTCAGAAACAAATAAATCTATTATGATCTTTGTGAATAGTTTATTAAGTTTTTGTAAATTTTGGAAATAAAACAATACTAATAGAAAGAGGATGTAATAAAGGAAGACGTTAGAGAACATAGATGGTTCCGGTGCTTGAGGTCGGCACAGCTTAATGACTTAATGTGTCCAGAGTTAGCTTCCGTTTTCGGGGTACACAGTCACGAAATATTATAAAACAATACTTAATGTGGAACAAAGTGTTATTAACATGCGAGTCACAATAATTTTTATTTTTGTTCGTGTTGTTATTTTTAATTGAACAATATTAACTTATATCTTAATTAATAAATCATTATTTAAAAGTGGTAATTAATACATTAAACTTTTGATATTTACGTGGGACGGGACACACGACATCATTCGCGAACTCATTAACCCACTAGTATGGGTAGGTCTACAAGGGCAGGTGATGGTTTTCGTTGAAGAACATAAACTAACAAAGACCACATTTTGAGCAAGACTGTTGTCTGTCACTTGATATCAAAATTTAATGGAAGCAGGATTCCGTCCAAGACTCCAATTTTCGATGTCCCCATCAATCGCCTTCAGGCAAGCTCAACCGCTCCTCATCCGCCTCGCTCCCTCCCCATTCAGACTCTTCGCCTCCGCCGCCGCCGCCGCCGCCGCCACCACCCGCGAGGTGGAGATTCTAACAGTTCCAGGGCCATCAATTCCAAAGAATTCAAGGTCCAACGGTAGTGCAAGGGCTAAAAAGGTGCTGATAGATGCCCAACAGCTGAAATTGAATTGGTTGGAGTCACTCTCTAGCCCTAGTAGCTCCGGAGAAGATGGGATTCCGAGCCCCGGGGAGGGCAATGCGGACACCAGGTGGGTTATCGGAGTCGATCCGGATATCAGCGGAGCTTTGGCCGTTTTGAAACCCGATAATTCCGCCCAGGTACTGTATGCACTCTGTTTTTGAGATTGAAGATGTACCTAGTGCTTATGTTGTGGAGTACTATTGTTGTTGATGCGTGAATATATGTGATATACCCCGTGATAGTCTTAGTGGGTTTAATTCTGAAATATACTCTGCTATGCATAACTTCATTTTCTTGATGTAGATGCCAAAATGTGGTAAAGTCAATGCATGATTGTGATGGAAAATTTTCAATGTGGAGGATTTACTGCTGCATACCGATACTACTTTAACACTGACAACATTTCGAATATAAGATATGTGATGGTTTACATGGCCTTCTATGTCTTCTTGTGCATTATATATCATTGGTGAGGAAGGTGCAGAACAGTGAACATTGTTTCAGTCATTTGAGAATATTTTATCATGAGTCTTTGTGAATTCTACGTCAAACGTGTCATCTTCAATTTTGTGCTTGCACGAGTCTCTTTTTTGTTTATACACGTGACTTTCACCGTTAATGCATATTATTTTCCCTTTTTCTGTTATTCACGCCTATTGATTATCCGGTAGGTGTATGATTCCCCTCACTTGAAAGTATTGGTTGGCAAGAGAGTCCGGAAACGTCTAGATGTGAAATCTATAATTCAATTGCTTCAAAAAGTGGATGCTCCAACAGGTGTGTTCATATTTTTTGATTGCTTCATTGATCATGAGCTTGTCCATTATATTAGTCTGGTTACATAAGCATGAACTGCATGATTTTTCTAGGAAATGCCTGGTTGAAAACTAACATGCTGTTAAAACTGACATAATCTTTTTCCTTGCTTAACTTTCTTCAGACCGAGTCTCTAAAAGTGTACCTCCATATCATGATTTCAATTTTTTTTTCTTGCTCTGCATAGTAAGAAAGCCTATGCAACTTCAAGTTCACTCCCTGAAATAAATTGCTAGTGCAAATTGTCACCTTTTTCTATTCCTATTTATGTTCTCTTTCGCTTCAGGAACCACTGTGTATTTAGAGCAATCAACTCCATTTCCCCAAGATGGTAAGCAGGTTGGAATCTTTTCTATAAGATGCTATATTATTTTCTTCAAAGAAATTGTGTGCTATACTTACTATATGGTTTTTAACTGAAATAAACTGGTCCTTTTCCTACTACGTGGTTTTATCTTTTGTATTCCTTGCTACTGTGATGGCTTTTCTTATGTAATATCCCAATCAGCACAGTGAATTACTTGTGCATTTGAGATGATAATATGGGGATATCTCCAACTTATTTGGGCTTTCGTTCTCAGTAATTTTGCTGGGAAATCCGGTCCTAGAAAGAAGGCTTTGGTTTAATCTGTTAAATGATATTCACCACGAGAAATTTGGTCTATTGAAAACTAATACTGAGTTTCCATAATGGATCAAAGATAGTTTATATACTCAAATGGATATTTTGTCCCCATATATAGTTTGTACCAATTTTGCGCAGATCTCTTTTGCTGATTGTATTTATTTTGTATTCCTAACATTAATGGTTGCTGAAATATATTTCTTTTATGACTAAAGGGATGGTGGAGTGGAGGATTTGGATACGGGCTGTGGATAGGAATCCTGGTTGCCTCAGGGTATTCTGTTGTTCCAGTTCCATCGTCTTTGTGGAAGAACAAGTTTAAACTTGCAGGATGTAGCAAGGTGAATTTGATCTTTGTGGAATTCAACATGTCTCAATTTGGGTTTAAACGTGTCACATGTTGCACAGCAAATTTACCCTGGTTGCATCTAATAATGTTCGGAGCATTCATCATTTACTGAAAATCTTAAAAAGTTTTGTCGATCTCTATCATACTTAGTAAAGATATTGATATTTCATCATCTAGTGCTTTTTTCCATCAGGATGACAGCAGAGAGCTTGCTGCCACTTTATTTCCCTCCATGACTCCCCTCTTGAAAAGGAAGAAAGATCATGGTCAGTGTACTAAATTGAACTTGTCTCATCTACTCTCGGAGCTGAAAAAGTATTTTTCTAATCTGTAATTACTTGTGACGAGTTTATGAGTTGCTATAAAACCAAGAGTGGGTAGGTGATATGCACGTGTAGGACCCACTTCAAGGACTTAACTTAGTTATATATATTCCCTAGGCATTACGGTCATAAACGAGTAGTATCAGAAAAAAAAATCATGTAAAGCTAAAATTTCCATAAAGCAATTCATAAGTTGGTACTAATAAGATCTTTCTCTAACCATTTAAAAGCACTTTTTAATTTTTAGTTGTGCTGACTTTCTCTATTCCAATTGGGAACTTCATAATCTACTCAAGAACTTTTCCCATTGAACTACAAATGTTCTGTGAAAGAAAATTCTTTGATGGTAATGACTAAAGATAGAAGATAAAAAAGCCTAGTAAGTTTTTCATCCTCCATCCTGAACTATTTGATAAAGAAAAACCTTATTGCTAGAGCTTTCTAAGCAGATTCCTATACCTGTCATCACCTAGCTTCTTTGCTTCTGTACACTTGAGGATTTGTGAACCTTGCAGGTCGTGCCGAAGCTTTGCTAATTGCTGCACATGGTAAAGGGCTGAAAGTGAATACCGAGTCCGACTCTTTATGTGCATTGGAAGATCATGTCCAATAAATCAATAGTCTCCTTGGGCAGTTCTCTTGGACACCACACAGCTGGCTGCTAATTCCCTTGGTAAGTAGTATATAGCCTAAACGGGACATCGTTAGGAAGGACACTAATAGGTTCCATGACTGGTGGCATCCTCTAATTCTTCACCAGCATGCTAATTATCTAGAGGGGTAAATTCTCGTTTCTCGGCACTAGTAAGTAACGAAGCAGCTAACGCTCACCCCTTGAACATTTAATTTGCAGACATTTTAGCAACATTTGTATCACCCTCCTGTTCCTGGTAGGAAAGGGATTGATGCCTAACCAGTTTTTATTGCAAGAAACTAGGCATCCTTTGTGTTAAACACCCATACAGATATATCCACCCATGTTTTATTTAAGGATGTTGAATCAATTTTCTTATTTCTGAAGGTAAAATACCTATTTTGTTTGTACTTAGAAGGATAGTGTTGTTGCAATGTATTGATGAAATCAAATCTAGTAGTATGGATACTTTAATTGAAGAAATCGAGTTAGATTGGTTGACTTTTTAAAAGGAACAAAAGTTGGGGTTATTCCAATGGGAATTGTTTGTGCATGTTTGACTTCACACGTATTAAATGAAAACCCTGTTTTTCTTTATTGATAAATAAACTAATGAAATCATTGTTGAAGTGGATTGCTACCTAAATTTCTATTGATGTGATAAGTCCCAAACTTCCATTTTGGGTGCTGAATTATTGACTCAAGCTACTCGTGTAATTTAGCATGATGCTTAACAACGCAAATTGATTATTGGCCTTTTTAATAAATAAATATTAAACTGTATTGAGTGAACATACTACAAATTGCACTACAAAATATCAAGAATAGTTGAATCTTTGAAGGAACTTTACAAGTACATAAAATATAGCAATAAATTAAATAATTAAATTAAATTAAATGGGAAGTCGATTTGAATCTAAGGATCCATAGATCTCCTTTTCACACTCCGAGAACAAATTATTTTATTTTTACCATTTTACATCTTTGAACTATATTCAAGAATCGAGGTAGCATTTATTGTTTCTTCTTACTATTTAATAAACGTAGTAAAGGAAATAAATCCACAAATATGTATGGCTTGGCGGGAATAATTTAAACACATCTAGATATATCTATATGTGGATTTTAAGAAACAGTGTATTTGTTTTGTTTTTTTAATTTCATTTTTAGTGGAGTAGTTTTTTTGTTTAATTTTATTTAGCCCAAAATAACATTAAAATTGAATAAATTAATTAAAAAGTAATTATTTTTATGTGGGATTTAATTTATTTATCGGCAAAACGTAGTTTGTGATTGCTGCAAATCTAAAGCAAGAAAATTGTACTTTTGGTATTCTTCTAATACTATTCAAATAGTGCTAGAAAATCATGGACTCAGTTCTCACTTGGCACTCGTTTGTGCCTTTGACTCTATATATCTATCTCATTCTCCCTCTCTCGTATATATACTCGAGTCCCAGCTTTCTCTTGGCATAGAGTTGCAGCCGAGGAGAGACAAGATTCAATCTTGACCCCACGGGTAAAGTTTCAGATGATTTAAACGTGAAGTGTGATGGAATTTTGTTTTTTCTTTAATTGAGATTTTGCTTGAGAGGGTTCAAATCAAGATGGGTATCCTAATTCTTCTTATATTTTTACTTGGTTGGTACTCAAATCTTCTTCCATTAGTTGATTTGAAATTCACTGTGTTCCACATGTTTCGTGGGGTATATTGTGAATGAAGTTTGTATTTTTTTGATATATAAACTGGAAGGGACTAGTTCTTTTGAATTCACAGCGTTCTTGTGCTTCTGTTTCGTTATTCTAAAATTAGTTTCTGAATGGAGATGCATTGGATGAGGGGTTTTGGTTCATGGGTCTGAAGATCAGTTTGCTTTCATGTATTTTGATGCTCATTTGATTTATTTCTTTCCGTACTTTTGTTAGTATTTTCCATGTCATTTTGAAGTTGTGGGACTTGCTTATTTCAGAATGGCATGAAAATGTAAGCTTTAATGGGCTTCTTTCTTTTGATGAGTAGTTGTTGGGGTTTTTCCTGCTTTGTTACCCGAAGAAATTCTCAGTGTTTTTAGCTTAAATAGGTGAAAATTGTTCACCAAAAGTACCTAACTAATGTCATTTGACATTTTAATATGCTCTCTTCTTAAGAAAAATTAAAGAAAAGAAAGTTGGTATGTGGTGGTGTGCTGGTATCTGCTTATATGAAAATGGGTAGAATCTTGTGTGCAACAGTGTTGCTGTGTAAGGGTTGTGATGAGGGTTGTTTCTTGAGGTGGTAATTGATATGACTAACATACGTACTTCATACATCTTTCTTGTTGGAAAATGATGTCGAATATTTCCTCATAAAAAATTTTCCCTTATACCCGTATAAAATCCATAAAAATATCTGCAACCAATGTTGTAAATCAATTTTTTGGAGCCGTTCAAGTTTTTGTTTAACTTTCTCATAGATTTTGTGGAAGCCATTCGAGTCAGTCTCATTTACTTCCCAATTATTCTATGTCCGTCATGCTTTAAATATTGTATTGATTATGAATTTTGATGCTTCCTAGGTAACAGCAGCTATAGTGATCTTTCTCTACCATTTGCCTTTATTTGACCTTTAATGTTATAATTTACAATGATCTCTCATGATAATATTATCTAACTTTTGTTTATGCAGAGCTTCTCTGGATTAACCTGATTGTTTTTTGGAGAGAAATCTAACTTTACTATTAGAAAAAGGTACTACTAGTGGTGAAATAAGCCTGAAGCTCATCAAGTGTCTTGTCCTGTGGAAGGAGTATTATCCAACTGGTATGGCTACTAACAACTATGTCTCCTTTATTTTGAAGCATTTCACTTATACTTTTGAGGCAACTATCTATTCTGGACTCACTTGAGAAGTACACCTAACATGTAGTTTTTGCTCCCTGACTCTCTTTCTCTGTGTACTTTATAAGCAATTGTTAACGTCAATTGAATTCAATCGCACTTGACCAATGACCATGTTTAAAGCACTTTTTAATAAATATTATTCTCTTGCAAAATAAATCTATACTGCTAGATTTTTGAAGACCTGCACGTGTAATTTTAATATAACTTGATTACATTAGTAACTGAAAGTCTGAAATTGTGCTTCCTATTTTCAGACTTCTGGAATGAAGACTCATAATAGTAATGATGAGATTGATATGGAGAGCCGGAGAATAGAAAAGGATAGAGAACGAATTGTACGAAGTAAAAGAGTGATCACAATTCATAATCAGGCCCTGCTATCTGGTTTTGCATATTGTATCTCATCCTGCAGCATGATACTGGTTAACAAATATGTCCTTTCCAGTTATGACTTCAATGCCGGAATATCTTTGATGCTCTACCAGGTTTGTCTTCTAAATAATCCTCTTGAATTTTAGCTATAAATATTGTTTGCTGACCTCATTCAGCTAATTGAAGACATTTTATTTTATTGAACTAATGATAGATATCTTACTGCTTGCAGAATCTTGTCTCAGTAGTCATTGTTTCTATCTTAAGTATCCTTGGCGTAATTACGACTGAACCACTTACCTGGAGGTTAATCAAGGTCTGGTTACCAGTCAATGTTATTTTTGTGGGGATGCTAGTCACAAGTATGTTTAGGTACTGTTTTTCCATATTTTATATTTTTATTGTAAATTGATCTGTCACATCTCAAAAGTAATTGTTGCTTTGTTACCATCAGATAATATTCCCCTGCAGTTCTGATGATTGCTTCTTTATTAATATTACGTTCATATTGAGTTGCTTCAAGTTATAAATTCTTGTTAAATATTCATTGGCTTAAGAATATTTCTACTCCGTGCTAATCAGCTTAAACCTCTATTGCCTCCTGAATATTCAGACCATGCTGGCTTTGTTCCTCCCCACACACTTTCACTTTTTCCCAGTATTTTACTGCTTCACTTGAGCATAGAAGACCGTGGTTTTTGTTGCTTATACTGAAATTCATACGTGTATCTCTGGATGGGCCTTTTCCACGATGGTCTCTCTTTCTTTAGATCTTTAAATTTCCCTGGTCAAAAGGGAAAAAGAAAAACACAAAAAGAAAAAGTTCATGGTATTTTTTTACTCTGTTCCTCAATTGATATGTTGCAGAAGAAATTCATGAAGTTACACAAAGAATGTTTTTTACATGTTGCTCAACCAAAATCTCCTGTTTGGGTTTTAGATTCACTTTGTTGTATCAAATATCACACCAATTTTGCAAGGTCTTGCATTGCTGCAAGTGTATGAACAAGAAATGTTATGTTCATGTTGTGAAGTCATTAATACAAAATTTCCCTAAGTTGTTCCTGGATTTTGTTTTAACACAGACAAAGTATTTTTTTGCAGTCTGCGATACATAAACGTTGCCATGGTCACAGTTCTGAAGAATGTAACTAATGTGATGACTGCTATTGGTGAAATGTATATGTTCAACAAGCAACACGAGAACAGAGTTTGGGCATCTCTCTTTCTAATGGTATGTCTCTGGAAAGGATATTTATAGATGATACATTTATTAACTGTGAGTATTCCTATGATATGTGTAGATTACTCCTCATTTCACGAGTATTGTCCATATTGTTATCAATTCTTTGGTTTGATCACAATTGAGTTTGTGAAGGACCGTATAGTCCATCTTTCATCAGCACTAGCTGGTCTGGTCCTATAAGAGGATTGTTGGAAATCAGTTAGCAGCTCTCTTTGATATTTCCTGGAATGTCCTGAGATAGCTGAGACATCGTATGTAAAGTTTCTCTAATGGTATGCAGATAATCTCAGCAATATCAGGAGGAATAACTGATCTCTCGTTTCATCCTGTTGGATACACATGGCAGTTTATCAATTGTATCTTGACAGCATCATACTCTGTAAGTAATTGTTCATTATAATGTCAATAAGTAGTGAAGCTAATCTGCACTTGTTTCGTGCATGTCCAGTTTTCAGATTGATATATCCTTATTCTGAATAATCTCCAAAACTTAAGCATGACTACCAAATAGGCAATCATGTAATTTTTTTAATAATTTGTTACGACGTTCTTATTATTCTCAAGGCTTGAAGCATTTTACCACTCCTTATTTCTTGGATATCAGCATCTTTGAATTGTTGATAATAACTTCTGCGTATAGTCTATGATTGTTGGTTATGTTATTGTGGTGCAGTTGACACTGCGGCGGGTCATGGACACTGCAAAGCAAGTAACTAAATCTGGAGAGTTGAACGAGTTCTCTATGGTCTTGCTAAACAACACCCTCTCCTTGCCCCTAGGAGTTCTGCTAATATTTGTTTTTAATGAGGTCGACTATCTTTCACAAACGTGAGTAATTCTGAATTCAAGCAACTAATGATTTTTTTATGATCACATTATCTTTTACTTAATCGATCGGTTGAGCGTCCAGTCTAATTTACTTAGTTGTATGATTTGCTAATAAGGGTCGTGGAAAACGATGTTGATCTATGCTTACCTTGTTTTATATGGTTTGTTTTGGTGGCAATTGCAGACCACTATTGAGATTGCCCACATTCTGGATGGTGATGACTTTTAGTGGATTCTTGGGTTTGGCAATCAGTTTCACATCAATGTGGTTTCTCCATCAAACAGGAGCTACTACTTACAGGTAATATCTCGAACCCTCCCTTTTCTAGACCTTGTGTAGGTGAAGAAATACTGTCTTGGACTTCATATCGGGTTAGTGTAAAAAACGAACGTCTTTACCTTCGTACATAATATCATAGTGGTCATGCAAGTAAAGCCCACCAGGTTCTCGTACATATCCGGAAACCTATCTACAATTTGTTAGACGAGTGCTACACTTCACTGTCTCGATATCAACCAGTCCACTATATTGCGACTACTTATCACCACTTCTCTTCACTCTACACATGACTCGTGGTTGTAATTCTTTTTGGTCCACCTTGTTAAACCATCGGGTTTTCCCTGCGTGTGGTTCGTGTAAATTTGTTGCTAATCATTTAATGTTGCACAGCCTCGTGGGATCATTGAACAAGATACCTCTTTCAGTAGCTGGAATCCTTCTCTTCAAAGTCCCAACAAGCTTGGAGAACTCTGCAAGCATTTTCTTCGGTAAGTTTTTGTCGATCCATCCATTGACGGATCGTGAAGGACCTTAAAGTGAAGTCTTTACTAAATTAGAGCTTACTTTCAAATTTCCTTTTCATTTGTTTCCTCTCATAAATGCAGGATTGGTGGCTGGAGTGCTTTTTGCAAGAGCCAAAATGCGTTGAGTATATAAATCTCATTTTTGAAGAATCAATCCTTTTCTGAGGATCAGATGTTTGTAATCTTGGCAAAATAGTTGCAACTTTTCTCATAAGAAAAAGCAAATGGACTATGTAAAATCTCTTCTTATATAGAGTTTTGTAGCAAATCATTATTAAAAAAGGAAAGAAAAGAAAATCAAAATTCTTGACTTTGAAAAAGGTTGCTTACCTCAGAAGTGACAAAATTGGTTAACCATCTCTAACTAAAATATCACTCGCCCGCGGCGGGTAGGGTTAATATGTTCGCAAACGATGTGACATGTCTCGTAAATAAATATTATTATTTTCGTCCTGCTAAAAGCGGCTATTCGGTACAAAGATTAAGAAAGTAAAGTGTTGTGTATTTTAAAAAAAGTGAGAGTTAGTATTTTAAAAGTATTTTTTTTTTCTTTTTGAGAAAGTAGTCACTTTTAGTGGTACGGTCTAAGACGTGTTCGCTTTTAGCGGGATAGAGCGAGTAAATTTTAATAAAAGTTTATGAATTCTAAGTTTTGGAGTAAAGTTTATTAATTATGATATAATTTAATATTATTCAATATAAAATAATAAATATTATAATAACTCATATTCTAATGTAATATTACCACGTTAGCATTTGACATGTTAAGTGGTGTTGCTGCAAACGACTGAGGGTGCTCCCTAGGGATGAAATCTGGGCGGATATTATCCGTCCTATCCGAAATCGTATCCGATCGAGGTCTAATTTGGGATGAAAAATCAGTATCCGGTCAAATTCGGATTCGTATCCGAAAATTTGAATTCAGATCCGAAATCTGATTCGGATTACGTAATATTCGCCCGTATCCGAAATTTCTCATATTTTGTTAGATATTATCCACATAACAAATCCGGATATCCGAATTTTTTAAATATTTATTATTTATATTATATATAAGTGTGTAACAATCTGATTTTAATTTAGTTGCTAAATGTTACTCCATCCGTCCACCAAAATGGTTTACGTTTTGCCATTTTAGAATGTCCATGAAAATGGTTTATATTTGAAACTTTTCTTTTATAGCAAGTGGACCCACCACATCCACTACACACAACTCAATTTAAAACAATACATTAAGTGAGACTCAAACTCCACTAACTACTCACAACCAATTTAAACCTATATATGAAGTGGGACCCTAACTCCACTCACTACATATCCCCATTAAAGTCAAAACACAATATTAAAACTCGTGCCGGGTCAAACCATAAACTATTTTCATGGGCGGATGAAGTATTTTATTTGTTAGCACCTCATGTCAAAATTTGTATTATACACTTATGGTTCTTAAACTTTGCAAACTACTTTTTGCCGATTTTGAATTCTCGAATTATATTTCAAGATGCATATTTCATTATTGGTAGATACTTTGTGTTTAATTATTTAATTTATTTTGTACTTTCTTGATCCTAAAAATTGTATTTTTTTTTAGTTGATACAATTTTTATAATTTGTATTAGTTCTATAAAATATTGTATCAACAGTTTTTATATGAAATATATTATCCGATTATATTTATTCGAATCCGATCCGGATCCGTACCATATCCGTCTCATGTCCGTATCCTGAATAATCCGAATTCGAGAAAAAAAATATGGGTTAGGATACAGGACAAACACTATCCGCCCGTATCCGATCCATTTTCACATCTAGTGCTCCCATTGTTAAGTTATATTCCCATGTATGAAAAATATAGGGGCCATAAATATTTAATTATTATATGTTTAATTGTTATTTATTTATTTTTTTTAAAATTTCTCATTTTAAAAAAATATTTAAAAATTAAAATTACTTGTATATTTGACATGTTATTTTTGGACACAAGTATTAAAAAGATGATATTTTTTGTGTGAAGTTGTAGATCTCAATAAAGTTGACTAATTTTTCAAGGGTAAAGTGTTTTAATTTTTTTTTAAAAAGTCATTATTATTGAGATACCCTAATATACGAATCGTGTCATGAATAATGGAACGAATGAAATATTATATTTAAGTAATATGTTTATAAAATTTAAGGTCTCAATTTATAATTTACACGGGGCCTAAATATTGATTGAGACGAGTCTGAACACATGCTAGCGGTAGAGAGAGTGAGAGTTTGACTTCTAGTGCTACTTGTAATGTTGACGACACAGAAGGGAACAGGGACTGAAGTTATGCAGCTGCAGCTGCTGTGTTTCTCCTTACATTAATTAGTTTAGTTCTCATCTTATCTGATATAGTTTGTTATGTTATTTTGTTTGTTCTCTCTTTTAGGGTTTCTTACTTTGACTATATATATCAGTGGTTGTATAGTCTTAGGATTATAAAAAAGACCAATTGTTATTTTCATCAATGGAAAACCTTCAAGCTACAGCTATGTCTTCTCTTCAACTATCTCGTTTTTATCACCCATCTCTAATTGAGTTTTATTAGTTGTCCAACAATTAAACATAACCCTCTTACATTGATTAGTTCAACTATAAAAAAAGTCCCTTAATTAATTTAAATTAAGGTGATGAAGAAAGGGTTAATAGCTTCTAAAACCATACACATGCTTCTGATTTATTATTTTTTTTTTTGACTCTGCTAACGCAAGAGTTTGCCCCTAAATATCAAGTTATAATTTGGTTGTTATTTTGATTTGGGTTAGTTATAACTATAGCTCCATCTTTGCACATTTGGTGATTTTATTTAGGGGTGAACATTCGGGTATATGGTTCAGTTTTGCCTAAAATCGAACCAAACCAAATTAAAATTTGGATTAAGAAATAAAATCAAACCAAAATAATCAAATTTATTTCGGTTTGGTTCGGTTTTCCCAAACTTTATATTATGTTACTAATCTCATTCAATTTTTTAAGATCAACAATCGCTAAAATACAATCAATCATATATATATCTTCGAGAAGTTTTAAATAACAACGATTAAAAAGTTTCAACTTTAAACCAAAAAAAATCATTTAAAATACTATAATCACAAAATCATCAACGTATCTTTAATAGCTTTCAAGTTTCAACAAATAATGAAGATTGCTTAATTTGTCGAATCTTGTAATCATATCTCCTATAAACCTACAAAAATGGTTATATATATGATATATCTTATTTAATAAACTAAAAACACATATAGTATTAATAAAATTCTGATTTTTGGGTATATCAGTTTGGTTTTATCTAAAATCAAACCAAACTAAATTAAAATTCGGTTCGAAAAAAATAACCAAACCAAAAAACTAAAATAACAAAACCAAATTTAATAATTCAGTTTGGTTCGATTTGGTTTTTCGAATTTGGTTAATTTTGCTCACCCCAATTTTATTTTCTTACATTTTAAATTATTAACTTATAGCGTCATCTTATCTTTTTAGTTAAGCTTATAGTTCGGTAGTTATTTTTCAGTGACGGAACTATAATTAGGATAATCGGTACAATGATTTAGAATTTAATAAATAAATAAAAAATAAATGACTTGAAGAATATTTATTGTCTACAAATATATATTTCTCTATTGTATTGGTCATTTACTCTTCTCATTATTATTTGAATAAGACTTGCCAAATTATATATATTTCATTTTATTTGAAATCGTGAGAAATTATATATATTTCCTATAATTTGCATTAAATTTATTTATAATGTTGTTTCTATAACTATTGAGAAATAATATATATTTAATATTGTTTCTATAACTATCGAAGTCTAATTCAAATTATATGATACATAAATGTAGGAAAGACAATTACAATGTTATTCTTTGCATTGTAATTTAGTATAGTTTGCATTGATTTTATTTGTAATTTTATGTGTGTTAATCAAATGTTATTTGTTTTATGACGTAATGTAATTAATAATATAGGTACATATGTTTGCATTGACATAATATATATTTGCATTTAGTTATCTAAGTGAATGCATTGTTTATATGGTAGATATGAAATTGTTACATGATATTCGTTTACTTACATTGTAACATGTTATAATTTGCATTATATGTGAATTTAATTTGCATTGCCACAAATCTAACCATTTTTATGGAATGTTATTTGGAGAAATATATGTACAGAAAGTTGAAGATTGATTCTTTTGGAAGTAGCGCAATTAATGATATAACAATCTAATTTAGTTGGAAAGTTTAAAATTTGAATGATATTATATTCTATTAATTTTCTCACACTAATCTGCAAAATTACAAATATAGTCATGTTGCATTGCGAATTCACAATGTAAAATCGTAGTTTCATTATATAATATTTATAATTCAATAGTATCCATTAGATCGAAAATAATCTTCGCTCCAGATGATTTCGTATTTATATTGTTTCATTACTCTCAACTCGAAACCAACCCTATATAATCATGACCATAAATCACAAGAAATGAGATGAAAATCATACTAGTTTTGCTTTTCATAATCAATATACATTCGATGAACTCTAATAAATATGCAAGTTTTAATGAGGAGTTTTTTGTTTTAAAACCTATAATATTTTATATATATATATATATATATATATAAATCGAGTCTCTACAATATTAAAGAATATATGATAAATTTTGGATGGTCCGATTAAAATCATATACTTTTACAAAAAATTAATTTGAATCGTACCAAAATTCGATTCTTAAAAATTAAAATTGAACTAAAACAAACTTACCAAATCTTAAACGATTCAATTTGATTTATCGGTCATTCTAATTTTTCTCAACCATGGACCTCGTATAAAATATATACTTTCTTCGTTTCACAAAAAATGCACCTTTTGCTAGAGGTGAGCAACAGTTCGATTTGGTTAAAAAACGGAATGAAAAATTTAAAACCAAATAAATCAAATTGTTTATAAACTAAAACCAATCCGAGCAAATTAATTACAAAACCAAACTGATCCAAATTGAAACTTAAAATTTGGTTTCAATTCGGTTTTCGATTATCCGAAATTCTAATTATATATTTTTTTTTCAATAATAAATTTATTGTAATTTACACTTGACGATTATTATTCAAATTCTTCAAATAGAAAAAATTGTTCAATCATATATATGGTATATTATAGCATGTAATAAACATTGATAAAAATTAATTTATTTAAATCAACTTTTAAGTTTACTCATTTATATTTTATGTAATCTGTTTATTTTTCTTTTGATTATATATTTTAATTTTATGTCAATTCTTTAGAATTTAGAACGTTTGATTATTCTATAAATAATACTCCTTGTTCTGTAACAAATACCATTTAACTTTAAGTATTTTATTTATTTAGTATAATTTATAATATAATAATTAATATATAATAAATCAGGTCGGTTCTATGGAGAATTGAATCGTTTTACTAAAAATTAATCCGAACCGAAAGAAATCGATTTAAAAAAAATTAAAATTGAAATGAATCTAAATATTTTAAAACGGATTCAAGTCAACCAAAGATCAATGGTTCAGTTTGGCGTAGTATTAATCAATTCTTTAATACCTCGTCAATAATAGTAGCGTGAATATTTTTCGATTGAAGCATGCCGCATTTTCATAATTAAGTTATTTAAGGTACGATTACACAAAGTACTTATCCTCCGGGAAATAATGAATTCCACTTCCAACAAAATGAATAGTATCCAATCGGGGATATGAGGTGCATGGCAATTGTTAGGCCAGTAGAAGACAAATCCTTTGACATATTTGCTCTTGAAATTAGAGAGAGAGAGAGAAAAACATCCTAGAATTATAATTGAACAAATTTGGTTGAGCGATTATTCTTTCAGCATTTAATTGGCTAATGGCAGTAGACTACAACTAGGGGTGAGCAACTAATGCAGACTATAAATGTCAAGGCCTAACTCACACTCAAAATCATGGTCAAGAGTGGAGGTTTGCCCAACTCCATTTATACCCACAACATTTGCCCAGCACGACCGATGTGGGATGAACTCCTAAGGGCTTACCGCAGCCACCCCATGGCCCAGGAGCAGATCGATGCCTCCTGCATCATCCACCCTCCCTTGGAGCCCCGGTCCCCACAACTCGGCTCTGATACCAATCTGATGCAGGCTATAAATGTCCGGGCCTAACTCACACTCAAAACCATGGTCAAGAGTGGAGGTTTGCCCAACCCCATTTATACCCACAACATTTGCCCAACACGATCGATGTGGGACGAACTCCCAAGTAGACTTGCCCACGGTTCAAGGCCCGCCGGTTCCGGGCCGTGAACCGCCGGTTCACGGTTCACCGGAGAGTGACCCGTAACCGGCCCGTGAACACTGTTGACGGTTCCGGTCCGGGCTTTATAAACCGGCGGTCACGGGCCGGTTAAAACCGGCGGTCCACCTCTGGAGACGGTTTTTTTTTTGCCTTTATTTTCGTCCCCACCACGGGCTCCTCCTCCTCCTTTTATCTCATCGCCATGCCTACTTGCTCCTCATTCAGTCCACCTCCAGGGAGGCTTCCACCGGATCATTCAACGGTGGGCGTTCTCCAGAGGGCTCAGCCACACCAGCGTGAAGAAGGGCAGATTGTCTTCCTTTCGAGCTACCCCACCTACCCACCCATTAGTATAGAAAGACAAATGTAGAGAGAGAGGGTTGAGATAGAGAGTAGAGGGAGAGGCCGAGAGGGGAGAGGCACCACAGTTCCACACTGCTGCATTAAATTTGCAGAGGCTGCATGCGTTAATTTTGCACTGCTCAAGGTGCATTAATTTTGCAGGGTTCAAGATGCAATTTTTTTTTGGAGAGGAGAGATTAAGAGTGAATGCTTGAGAGATTAGAGTGAGAGATAATGAAAATGAATTTATACAACACGGACAAGGAGTGTTTGGCAGAGACGGGGAGGAGGAGCTTTGCCGGGCTCACGGTTAATCGCCGGTTTTTGACACCTTTCTAAAGCCGTCGGTTTTGTGTAGGCCCGCCGGGCTCGACCCGCCGGTTCCGGTTCAGCAACTCATGGAACCGTAACCGGCCCGACTTGTCACGGTTCAGGTCCGGGCCTGGAACCGTTGACTGCCGGTCCGGGCTAAAACCGTTGACTGGCGGGCTGGTTCCGGGCCCAACCCGCCGGGCCCATAAAAATGGGCATGTCTACTCCCAAGGGCTTACCGCAGCCACCCCATGGCCCAGGGGCAGATCAATGCCTCCTGCATCAGCAACAGTTCTAATCGAACCGAATCAAAATATTAAAACCAAATAAATGGAATTGTTTATAAATTAAAATCAATCCAACTAAATTATTTATAAAACCAAATCAATCCAAATCGAGATTTAAAATTCGATTTCGGTTTCAGTTCGGTTTTTGGTTATCCAAAAATTTTAATTATATATTTTTCTCAACGATAAATTTATTATAATTTGCAATTGAAAATTGATATTCAAATTATTTCAATAAAAACTTTGTTCAATCTTGCATGTGATTTAATTTATTCAAACACTTTCAATTTTTAAGTTTACTCACTCGTATTTTATGTTATTTGTTTACTTTCCTTTTGAAGATATGTTTTAGGTTTATGTTAATTCTTTAGAATTTGGAACTTGTATTTATTCTATAAATGAGTTTTTGTATCAAATACTATTTAAGCTTAAGTAATTTATTTATTTATTATAATTTATAATATTATAATTAATATATGATAAAATTCGTTCAGTTCGATTAATAATCAAACCGTTTTACTAAAAATCAATTCAAACTATAAAAAATTTAGTTCCTAAAAATTAAAACTGAACCAAATCCAAATATTTTAAAACCGATCCAAACCGACCAAATATCAATTGTTCGATTCTGTTTTTCAGTTTGAAGATTTTTGCTTACACCTAACTACATCCACAAATTTTAATTCCAATATATATATAAATACAACCTTACGAAATCACCAATTTCCCGTTATTTTTTTATTTTATTTTTTTGATCAGGTAAGACTAAATTTATCAATGACCACAAAAAATTACAACCATCCAACCATTTCAAATTATATTAGTTTTTTATTTATTTTATTTCTTTAAATTTTATTCAATCCAACCATCTTATTTTTTGTAGTTTATCAATCACCATTTCAATTATGCAACCATAACATTTAATTTTTTAATTTTTATTTATTATACATATTATAATTGATTTTTATTTAAATAATTAAAATAAACTATTATTATTAAAAAAAATTAAAAATATAAAGCAACAATTTTCATATCAAACAAATTTTTTTGACAAAATACAATATAAACATATTAAATCTCTAAATCACAGCAATCTAAATACGATATTGAAAATAAAACATTAAATAATAAATTTGACAAAAATTATGCAATCAGTTACAATTATTAAATTTTATTCATATATGCTCGATCAAGTCGTATAGAGTTAGATCTATAGTAAAATATTGAATGACATAATAATCACTACAAATAAAGAGAGAATACTTTTTAAGTCGAGGAAAATATATTAAGATTGGTCTCTATTTATAGAGAATGAAAAGATAGAAAATTTGATATACTTTTTTATTTTTTATAAATATATTATACATAAGTTATTTTAGTTTTATCTAAATATTCAATTAAAATTTAACCAACTAATATAATACAAACAGGTGTCATCACTCTTGGTTTAAATAAGAGGGGAGAGAGAGCAAACATGAATGGTCTGTTTTTTAAAATGTTCGAGACCGCTTCTTATCTTGTGCCGAAACAGGTGAAATCAAAGGACATTACTTGAATGCTACTGCGAGTACATGCGAAGAGATAATCAAAAGAGCTGTATTTACTAGAGAATTGAGAATTCCTATCATAATGCATGACTACTTAACCGAAAAATTCCCCGCAAATACTAATTTGTCTCATTGACCATGAAAATTGATTTTTTATTTAATTTTATTATACCAAAATATTAAGGGAGGAAAATTAAAATACCCACTTTGATAAATCCAATGTAGGAAATACCCTTTTTCTCAAAGCACATGTAGAAAATACCCATTTTTGCCTAAAAATTCGAACCCACCTGAAAAGTGAGAAAGAATCTCTGAAAAAGTAAAACATTTTCTGAAAAAGTGGGAATTATGTAAGGAAATTGATAATTTTAATAAAATTAATACTATATTTTTGATTCAAAAATACTCAAATAATTCATGCATAGACCGTTCAATATATTATATGGAAATTTGGTCAATAGACCGTCCAACCCACAGACGTCCCCCCTCCCTTATTGTATTATTTTTGAACCTCTCATCCTCCCCCAACTCCTTGGACCGTCCATCCCCTTCCTCCTTTGACCTCTCGCCTCGCCACCACTCTCCGCCGCCGCTGCCCTCCTTCTTCAAGGTTCGAAGTGTTGCTGGAGATTGCCGGGGATTGATTCTTGGACCGCTGCCGTCGTAGGAGAAGATCGTTGGACCTCCGGAGCTGTAGGAGACGCCTGAACCATGGGAGACAGTCAAGAAGATATCCCACAGCACATTCAGGTTCCAAATAATGCCCTGAACTCATTTATGCGTGGACCGCTGGTCTTTCCTGGATGGACCGCCCGGGCCTAGGGCGAGCGGTCCATCCATGAATTTTAAGAAAATACCAGCGGTCCACATTTATTATGTTTATATGTATTTTTTAAACATTTTTGGTGCTATGAAACATAATTTTACGTGCATTCTTGTTGATGTTTGGTAATTTAAGTTTATATTATGATTTATTGAATTGAATTGTTCTAATTATGCATGTTTAGGACTTGAATATATGATATTTGGCTTTAGAAAAATATGTAGAGTGCACGTATGTATGGACCGCTGGTAATATGTGTGTGGACCGCTCGGGCCTGATGGACCCACCCAGCGGTCCATCAGGGTTTTACCAGCGGTCCATCTATTTTCCAGCTTATATAATTATTGTTGTTTGATTTATGTGAAAATTAGGTACAATATGCGTATGATTTGGTGATTTACGTAATTATATGTGATAATTATTATTGTTTTAATTAAATTATTAGAATTTTGATTAATATGATGTAATTTTAATGTAATTTGATGTTATATGAACTGATTGAAATTATATTTATTGACTGAATGATGAAGGAGTCGGCCCAGCCTTGGTATCGCAGACCTAACTCGATTAATCGGAAGTGTAAAGCCAATACATACTATAAGATAGGTATTATTGAAGAAATTAGGTCTAGACTCTTGCAAATAGGTGGGTACGAACTTGTCCAAAAATTCCAGCGTGGGCCATTTGGTCATTTTTTTAGTTGGAGTCCGGGTAACCTATCATGTCCAGCTTTGCACAGTATAGTGTGTAGGGCAATCCACACTAGGGGTGGGATTTGGTTTCATATATGCGGGGACGATGTCGAGTACACGTTGGAGGATCATGCCTTGATCACTGGATTGAGATTTGGTCATTCAAATTTCAACACTACTTACCCGCACGATCTGACTAGATCGTCCTTTTTTATCTCCGCCTGCAATGGCATTCAAATGAACGGTGCTGATCTCCTAGCCCGTTTTTTAAATTCCCGAAACAACATTGATGATGATGATGGAGAGATCCATCTCCGCATTGCCCTTGTCCTCATGGCCTACGTCTTTGTATTTGGCCATGATTCGCAAAAAATCGTATTCCCGTGGCTCTGGTCGTTGGTTGAGGACCTAGACACCTTCTACAATTTTCCTTGGGGTGCTTACTCTTATAAAATTCTTAGGAATTATATTAGGAAAATTCCCGACAATCCAAAATATCATTTCTATGGCCCAGCTTGGGCACTTATGGTGTGGGGGTTAGAGGTCATCCCGGGATTTGAAGCGTTTGCTGGTAGGCAACGGGACATCCCTTCAGCATATCCCCGGTGTGTGAGATGGAACTTCCGGAAGAATCTCAATGGGACAGTGGAGCAGATGTATGAGTGTTTTGACACTGAGGTAAGTTTTATGTTCATTTATAATCCTTATTTAATTATTTGTTAAGTTTTTGATAAGATTGTATTAATATTTACCCTAACATTTGTAGGGTTATAATATTTCGAATCTGGTGCCTGACGAGGAGGAAGAGAGACGTCCATATTACCTCTCCACAGAGTGTGAGAATCCCCTGGATGTGGAGTACAAGCCACTGAGCAATCCGATTACTCGGGGGGGCATGACAGCCGAGCAGCGTGTGCCGAGGCAGAGAGTGCCACCTGTCGTAGTTCAGCCTATTAGCAGTCGGCGGGCTACGAGGAACGTGGAGCCCGCACATGTAGACGAGTCAGATCATGAGGGGTCATCTTATCACGGCGCTCATCATGAGCCACAGCGTCCTCCACCCGAGCCAGAGCATCATCAAGAGGAGACAGAGCGTCATCGGCGACGTAGGAGGGATATGGGAAAGCGTGCTAGGGTACCGATGCCTGAGTCCTCCTCTAGCAGCAGCGGTGGCAGGACAGAGCGTGTCATGACCGCCTTTGAGGCACGCATGGTAGAGAGGCAGCAGCAGGCGGAGGCACGTTTGCTAGAGAGGCATGCGCAGGCTGAGGCACGTATGCTGGAGAGGCATGAGCAGATGAAGGCTCATATCGCTGAGACGAACGACAATCTAAAGGGTACCATCAAGAGATGGATGGGAGAGCTATTATCAGCCATCCGTTGTGGCCCGAGCCGACATAGTCAGCCGATCATTCATACCCGTGGGCAGGCCCCCCCTATGCCTCAGTCAGCCCGGCCTTCCACTCAGTCAGCTCGGCCTTCTGATTTTCAGGCCTCGAGCCCTCCACCAGGCGCAGTACCTGATTTTAGGCCTTCTAGCAGTGGTCCTCGCCACTCCGTGTCTGACATGCCCCGTTTTCAGGCGCCATTTGTGACCACACGTCACTCTTCAGCTGATACTTCATCTGTAAGTTATTTTGTCATTTAATAATTACAAGCTTATTGTTTTAAAATAAAACTAATACTTGTGTCATTTTTTTTGGTAGATGCCATGGCCACCACTTTTCTCGCAACCAGGCGATGTGTCACAGGATGCTCCGTTTAGTCCAGAATCGGAGGAGTTTGTTGCTCCGTTTAGTCCAGAGCCACGAGATGCATATGTACCGAGGGATGCACCAATTACCATCGGGGAAGAAATGTTGAAGCGGTACAATGCATTTATGAAGAAACCATCAGGCGACTATACTACAGTTTCTGAGACCGGGTTCCAACTCAGAGTTAATGACTTCAGGCAGATGCTTGATATGGACCGGGATTATTTCACTGAGGTAATTGATTTAAATATCAAATTTTAGTTAAAATTTATTTAATGTAGCTAAATTAAGATTATTTTTTGCAGACGATAGACTTGTACATGATGAGTCTACAGTCCAGGCTGATGAATAGTGATAACGTTCTCCCTTCGCACACCGGATGACGCACTGTTATCTGCAGATGTGATTTATTTGTAAGTATTTATAATCTTTATTTTTTTATTACGCTTGAATAATTTATGTACATGTGAAATAAGTGTAATTGTATTTTCCATCATGTATTTAAGCATCGGCTCGAGTCGGATTGGAATGCGGGTATGGCGAGTGCCGATGCACTGCAATTGCCAGGATTGGAGGCAAGACTGGCGTACATGCATCAGAACTATAGGCCTCACGACTCTTTGCGTGACATTATTCACGCACGTGGAATGGGATCGACAACGTTACCTTGGTTTAAGGCTACAACGGTATGTTTTTTATGTGAATTATATTTAATTATATTGAATTATATTGCATTATATTGAATTATGTGCATTATATGCAATTATGTGCATTATATTGAATTATATTGAATTATATTTAATTATATTGAATTAAATGCAATAATGTGCAAGTAGGTGAATTATATTGAATTATATGTTGCACTTGTAGGTTATATTTCCATGTCTCGTCAACCAGCATTATGTGGTCGTTGTTTGTGATATGTACAATCGGCATATGGCTTTGTTTGACTCATTATGGCACAAAATGGACAAGGAGGCGAGGAAATTGAGAGTGACTGCTTTGGCACCTTTACACTTTCTTTTACCCTTAGTGTTGGCACACTCGTTCTATTATATGCATCAGGAGATAGGTGTCTCTGATACTGGTGGAACATTTACGTGGAAGCGTCCTCCGGATTCAGAGCAATTCAAGCAAAAGGACAGTCATAGTTGTGGTCCTTTTGTATGCATGACCGTTGAGCGATATATCAGTGGCAGTCCATCTGTGAATTGGGGAAACAAACACGTGAAGGCGTATCGTAAAATGGTGGCTCAAAGAATTTTCTCGCTTTGTAACTAATTTTATTCCTAAATTATAAGCTTTGTTTTGTATTTGCGCATTATATAACTTCGGTGACTTCGGTGACTTTGTTTTTTGCTATTCTATTATAGTAGTAATTGTTTGTCAAATATTAGACAAATTTTCGCTTATATTAAAATTTATTTATTAAATATTAGACAATATTTAGTACATTAGTAATATTCTTCAAATATACAAATATGGTGAATATTTCTCCAAATATACAAATATAATGAAAATTTCCTTAAATATACCATATAACAAAACATGGAAATCATTAAAACATAGCTATAGAAATGCAAAATTAAAAAAAAGGAAATTACAGAAAAATGGGGGTGCTAGAATTCGAACCCACGCCTAGCCGTGTGAGGGGTACTTATATGAGCGCCCATTGCCAGTCGGGCTATCTCTATTAGTCGTTAAATTTACTTCTACAATTACTTATAAGCTCACTGAGCCTAAACCTCACTTAAACCAAAACATGGAAA
>JAPKLX010000325.1:180820-207712 GCA_026898415.1 Leonotis leonurus
TTAAACAATTAAAACATTATTTTTCACCCTAGATATAATAAAGGAATAATTATTTCTCAATTATTGTACCCAATAAAGTGTGTAAGAATGTGTAAGAGGGTGTAAGAGGGTGTGGAATTTTATGTACTTTTATATATTTTAAAATTGAAATGGGTATTTTTCACATGTAAGTTAATGTTTTGGGTATTTTGTACATTCACTTTTTCAAAATGGGTATTTTCCCATATTAACACAAATATTAAATGGTCGAACTTCTTTGATTCTTCATAACCCATAAACTTAGTCTAAGTGATTGCTAGGACCCATTCATTTAGTTTTTGTTTATATGCAGTCTACCGCCCAAAACTGCTTCTAGAAGCTTCATTTCCAATGTTTTTCTTTATTAATTCATTGGTCAAGTCCACTTTTAATTACTCCATCCATCATGTTATTAACGACTTGTTTCTTTTCTACACGTAGAATAAGGAGTATCGTAAAAATCAAAAAGGTAATAGGATCCACACATTTTAAAAGATAATTTTTTATCATTTAATTTAGGAAACAAACCAATATTAACAGGACAATCCAAAAAAAAAAAAAACCACTACGAGACTAATGAAGTACTATTTATATAATTTTTAATATGATGACAAATGTAATACTCCCTCCGTCCCAATAAGTATGACACAAAAATTTTGAGCACGGTTATTAAGGAAAATGTATAAAGTAGTGTAAGAGTGACAAATGTGGTAGAGTCTACACCTTTGTAAAGGGATAACTTTTACTATTTTAAAAATATATCAAGTTTAGTGGAACATCCAAATAAAGAAATTGTGTCAAGTTTAGTGGGACGGAAGGAGTAATATCTATGTCTTATTAATATCAATTTATTTTTTATAATTATGTTTTTATTAATGGTTTATTTTTAGAATTGACAAAAATAATATTTAAAAATTATGAACCTTACTATTATATAAAATATTTCTAATATTTATCGATTTACATGCTAAGATAATAAGTTAAAAATAATAACGGTTTAGGAGTACTATTTTAAAATTAAATATACATCATCATAATTAGTGTGGGTAGACTAATTATAGTCATTTTTATTAAATATTTTGTTTTGTTTTTTTTTTCCTTCTTAGTACCCAAGGAGCATCATATTTCACAACTTTAAATATATTTATGATAATATTTTATTTCATTTATATTTATTCATAAACCCACTGTAATATCTCGTTAATTTCTAAATTATACTTTTAAGTGTTCTAACTATTAAGGGCCTAGGTATGAAGAAATAAGAATTTTAGGAAAAACCTAGAGCCTGTTAGGACCTACCATGTTAATTTGGCAGACCGGCAAATCTTTTTAAAAGGTTTATTTGAAAAATGAACTTTTCATGCATAAGTCGAAAGTATATACATATTACAGTCCTTGCGTAGAGTTTTTCAAAAGAAAAATATTGGCACTAGGTTTACCCAAAAAGGAGTTCGTATGCAACCGCTACGAATTTTTAAAGTTTAAGCACGTCGTTAAAAAAAATAGTTTTTCCATGCATGACCGAAACTATATCAATATTATAGTCATTGTGTAGAGTATGAAGAAATGGAGATGTTGACGTTACGTTTGCCAGAAAAGGAAGTCGTGTGCAGAAGTTACGACGTTTTAAGGTTAAAGCATTAATAATAATATAATAATAATATAATATAATATAATATAATATAATATAATATAATAAAAATAATAAAAAAATCTAAAACTTACCTATAAATATGAGGAGAGACCGCAGAGCTAATTGCTCATTTCCTCTGCAGAATCTCTTCTGCTCCTTTCTTCTTTCCTCTTCCTTTCTTCTTCTTTTTGCCATTATTGGGTATTGAGATTCTGTCGGTTCGAGAATTGAGGATCGATTAAAATTAAGGTACGTCAGGGTAAGGTCGAAGGTAGACATGGAGCTTGACAAAGGTGGCTTAGCCGCCGTTGAGTCTCCGTCGCCATTGTTTCGATATCATTATCTTCATGTTTTCTCCTCCGTTCTCTTCTTCATTCATTGTCCCATTCATGACTATTGGTCTATCAGAGAGGGCTAAGGTCCCTTAAGGTTTTGAGTTTCTGACCATAAGATCCGTTACTCTGCCGGATTGAATTTTAGATTTGGACCCGGTTAGGATCGACATGTCATGATTTATTTCATTATTTCATGTTTTTCTAAAGGAAAAATATTCACGGTCTATCATTTTTCAATAAAATTTATAGTGCATGTAGAGAAAAAAATATAGGATTTTCTGAAAGAGGTTTCATTAATTTTCATCGGTCCAATTTTTATAGATTTGAAAAAGACTACGAATCTTCTCGATTAAGCTTCGAGGTAAAGTTGCATATTTTAAAAATGTTTATACATATTCCTATAGGAAATAATGTCCGGATTATTTTTGCCTTCTTGGCCAAAGTCATTTGAAAGTCCGGTCGCTGTCAAATTAATTTATTACGTGATAAAAAGAATAATATTGAGCCTAAAAATTTAGTACTACTTATCTGTAGTTCCTTTTTGGAAATTAAAGCCAAAATATATTCCCTATGACTAACAGGTACCTAGCACTGAAATTTGAGCTCATAAGGATTTACGGTTTTCCCGTAATCGAGGAATATCATCGGTGAAAGGTTGGGGATATATACGTATTTTGAGTTATTAAGCTCTTTTCTCTAAATGAAAAATGCATGGATCTCTGTTAAAATGTTTTCACGAAGGTATGGACTGTTTAATGCTCTTATCGACCGCCGGGGGTTCTTATTCGGCCTAACACGTCGATTTAAGGACTGTGATCACTTAGTCTCTACTGCGGTGGGTTGATCACCATCGGGTTTTGACTCATGCTATGTTAGGGTGTACGGTTCGCCGAGCCCTATTTGACTGAATGTTTATGATCCGTCGGTGGTAAAAGGCCCGGGACATAACCTATATAAGAGTAACGTCATGCCGGGTCATGTTTAATTTATGCACAAATGTTTTGCTTACTTAGAAGTTATTTTGTTTTAAAACCTTCTAAGGTAAGTATACTGAACAGAGACTATGTTTTTCGTTTTATGAAAAACCCAACTGAGTGCACTAGTACTCACCCCATGTTTTACAAAATTTTTCACAGGCTAAGGAAGCAGCATGATGTGTGTGGCTGAGGAATGGTGTTATTGGGATGACGGTTGCATCATCACGAGAACGGTTTACCGTTCTATACATAAGAATTTCCGCTGCCATGCTCACGTATGTTATGATATTTATGAAATAATTATCATTCACGTATATGTGTGTGATAATATATATGTTTAAAGTCTAAGATCATCTTCTCATTCCACGAAGGCCTCATCGGCCATTATTAATAAAGGTTCATGTTATCATATTATCATTGTCCATTACATGCATACACGTGCATAGGAGAGCTTAGAAGTAGTCGGCCCCTCTTGGACGCTCAACTCCTCGGCCCCTTGTGTAGTGTTCGAGCGAATGCCGACCACACTTGGTGAGCTGGGTGAGTGACTCCTTTTGGCGAGCTAGGCTCACTAACCTCCGCCTTTGATCGACGGTTCTTCTTGGACGATTCGGCCTCTCGAGGATTCTGGATTACCGTTCCTACGAGATGAGCTGTATTATCTCCAACCCCGTCTTTCATATTGGATGATTCGGCCGCTTGGGATTCAGGATTACTGTTCTCATGTATCGAGCTGTATTATCTCCAATTCATTTCATATTGGATGATTCGGCCGCTTGGGATTCTGGATTACCGTTCCCATGTATCGAGCTGTATTATCTCCAATTCATTTCATCTTGGATGATTCGGCCGCTTGGGATTCTGGATTACCGCTCCCATGAATTGAGCTGTATTATCTCCAAATTGCATATGATTCATTTTAGATTCATTATTATAGACATTGCATTCGCATTGGTTAGCTGTTTGGTATGTAAAAACGGCATAGTCAACGTTATAGAGGAGATGCTGCTCGATTTTCAAGGACAACTCTCTTATATAATGCACACGAACACAATGCCCCCTTTCTTCCCCGCTTCTTTTATCCCCGCCCAGTCACGCCCTTGGCGCGTGTGCCGTCCCTCGGGATTTGGGGTGTGACACCCACATTCATCAAAAACATATTTATTGGGTTTGATCATGATTTTAGTAAATAATTTGATGAATGAAATAAATATCTCACAATATTTATTAGTTATATATATATATATAGGGGTGGGTTCAGGTATAAAATGGTATTAAAGTAGGAAATAGGAAATGATCTCAGCCATTGATTTAGATGATCGGACGGATATGATTAAATCTGAACTACTTAAAAAGCGGTGCATTCCATCGCTTTGAACGATGCACGAAGGATATTTTAGTAATTTTAAAAATGGCAGTTTCAAATAATTAAGGAAATGTTCTATCTCCACCTATAATCTAGCAACTGCAAAAGGTAGTTTCCTTCCACACGCAAGCAACACAATCTCTTCATTTTTTCGAAAAAACACTACAACCTCCAACTCCCACCAATGCAGCGCGGCGGAAGTAAGAAGAATGGACGACGAATGCCTATGAACGACGACGATGAAGATTTCCAAACTCCATCAAGACACACGCAAGAAACGATTCAAGAACATGGGGCGAGAAGAAGATTGATATCTACGACTGATGGTTAGAAGATTGATATCTACGATTGATATCTCACTTTTTTCAAAAAAATCTCCAGCTCCACCCTCCAACTATGCAGCGCGCGGTTGAGAAGAGAAAAGGCCGACGAAATGCTACAACAGACGACGATGATGACTTTCTCCGTCAATAGGCATTCAAGATATGATGCATTGTTATACTATTGTTTATGCAGTGTATGAAACTGTAAAATGCATTATTATGGTCATCGTTATATATATACTGGTTAATTTTGTTGCATTGTTATACAATTGTTTATGCATTGTATGAAACTGTAAAATGCATTGTTCTGCGATCATGTTCATCAACTGCAACACGATAAATACAGAAGATCGACTTTAATTTTGTTTAAACCTCAATAAAAAATCACACATCACGTCCCCAAAATAAATTCTCCGCTTAAATTCTTAAATCTCTTAATTATGGAAATTAAATATACAATAATTAAGGATGTGCAACGGTTATGGAATGAAATAATTGAGTTCCTAAAAAATAGCATATCATTGTTGCATTATGGAATTGAACAATATGCATTAAACCAGGCTACAATTATGCATTGAACCAGGCTACAATTATGCATTACGCCAAATACACATATTAACCGAATATAACATTTCAACTATGTATATAATCGTTATTCACCATACACGCTTACCCTCAAATTGTTCTTCTAACATATTCATCGAGTTGAACTCGATTAATCAGAACGAACTCGAATTTGTTTTCTGTTTAAACTTCATTAAACCCTAAACCCACATCATGTTCATAACGTCACTTACTCATCAAATCTCATAATTATGGAAACTAAATAATCATTGTTATTAAATTAACGTCGGTTATGGAAAATAGTGGCCTAAATTTCGCATATCATCCAACAACCCATGCACACGGTTATTCTCTCTCCCCTATAAATTACTTAAATGTCCTTAACACTCCATAAATACACGGTTATAATGTTTAAAAAATAAAAAATGTTTGAATAATTATAACCGTCCGATTGAATTGATGAATGGCCGAGATGATTTCCTATTTCCTACTTTAAGAACACTTTCTATATGATCTATATCCTATATATATATATATATATATGAGTGAAACAAAAACTACTAATTAATATATATATATATATATATATATATATATAAGTAAAACCATTTTGCCACTTTTTTTCCCATTTTACCCTTCCTCTTTTATTTTATTTAGATTAGTGTTTTTTAACTATTCATTTTTATTTTTTCTCATATTAACAATAATTAATTTTATTTAATTTCATAATAAAATTATATTTATTATTTTATTAATTTATATATTTTATGAAATAAATTTGTTTGCTCTTTTTATTATATTTACATTATTATCTTTTGACTTCATATTTTTATTTTCTCTTTTATTAATATTATCAGTAATGAATTTTTTTAATTTTATTATAAAATCATATTTCTTATTTTATTAATTTACATATTTTATGAAATTATATATAATTAATATTTTTATTATATTTACCTTATTGTCTTTTCACTTCTCATTTTTATTTTTTTTTAAGTTATGACATTACAAATGAATAAAAATGTGGATACAAATATAGTTATATCTATATTCCTTAAATTTTCTTTTATTCAAATTATCAATAATTAATTTTTTTAAATTCAATTTAAAGTTTTATTTATTATTTTATAATTAATGAAAAATATGTATATTTTTAGTTTATTTATTTTATTGTCTTTTCATTTTTTCATTTTATTTTATCTTAAACTATGACACAATAAATGAATAAAAAAAATATTCAAATATAGTTATATTTATTATTTTTTAAGTTTTTTTTTCATATCATCAATAATTAATTTTCTTTAATTTCATTTATAAAATTATATTCATTATTTTATTATTTTGATTATAAATATATAATTTATTATCATTAAATATAAGTTAGTACTCCCTCCGTCCCAGCTGAGATGTCCCAATTTCCATTTTGAGACGTCCCAGCTGAGATGTCTCATTTCCACTTTTGGGTGGAAAATAAGAAAAAAGTAATGTAGTTGGAGAGTAAGGAAAGTGGGTAGATAAGAATTAAAGTTTTCTTGGTTTGCGGTGCGAAAAGTTATGGGACATTTAAGGTGGGATAGAGAGAGTATTATATATAGTTAATTAGAAATAATACAAATTAATAAATTCATTAAAGAGATAATAATTAGGTAGTGGGGAGTGGGGAAATGAATAGTCTCAATAAATCATTAAATAAATTTGTATTAAATAAACCATTATAAACTTAATAAAATGTAAATAAGAAATATATTTCACATATGTGCAAAAAAAACAAATTAAATATTTTGAAGTCGAATTGCAACTTAAAAAAATTAGAAAATACGCACCCTAAATTAATTAGGTAATCTTCAAATCGATAATATGTAATAAACAATTTTTTATATTTTTGTTACATTAAAAAGAGAAACTAATACTCATTTCGTTTTTTAAAAAGATACATCTTTTGCAAATTTATTACCTTCCACATAAACATCCACTTTTTATTTTTAGATATGGTTTAACGTTTAATAACATTTTTTGTGGGTCTCAATCTCCATTATCATTCAAATCAATTATATTTTAACATTTAATAACACATTTTTGTGGGTCCTAACACACTACCATTTAAATTAACTATATTTTAATACTTAATAACATTTTTTTGTGAGTCTCGGTTTTAATACCACTCAATCCAACTACATTTTGTTAAAATTTGTATTGCATCAAAGATTCAAATGGTATATATTTTTATAAAACGGATGGAGTATATAATAACTTATTTATAATCTTTAAAAATATAATATGTAAGCATAATACTCATCATATATAATAAGATAACTTTTATTTGGATTGTTTGATTTTATTAATCATTATTAAAATTATCTATATTTTAAAATGATGAAATTATATACTACAAAAATAATTTTCCGTGCAACTGCACGGGTAAAAATACTAGTTAATGAATAAATTAAAAGTCATTCATTTATAATTTCATCAAAATCATATAAAACATAAATATTACTTATCCGTCTTAATATTTGGCATTTTTTTAATTTTATTTTGAGACGTTCCAAAATATTGGCTTCTTACTTAAAATGACAAAAAAGTACTAAAGACTTCTTATTCTAATATTCCATTTGTGAGTGATTATTAATTTACTTGTGGGAAACAAGGAACAAGAATATTAGGAGAGATAGAGTATAATTTATATAATATAACAAATTGAAAATTAGTATTTTATCTTATACTCCCTCTGTCCTGCACATTAGAAGCATTTTCTTTTTTGGAACGTCCCACTATATTAGACGCAATTTCTTTTTTTTTAACTTTTACAACTTAAAAGTACGTGAGCCATAATTATCAAAAGCAAAAATAAAATAAATATTAATTTCCGATCCAAAATCAAATACCTATAATCTAGGAGCATTATTATTTCAAATATTATTGGCCGATTGGGTGGGACCATTTTGCCACCTGTAATGGAAATCGATCCAACTTCCAACTGAAAAATACCTACCACCCTTCTTGCCCTTCCCATCGTTTCCCTCTCTCTCTCTATACATTCTAGAATCCCCATTGATTTGAATTCCCAAACATACAAGAAATTGATTTTTTCCCCATACCTAGGAAACCCTAAATTAATATATACAGATTTCTCCGTCACGTTTGTGCGGTGGTGCTCTCTTGTTCGCTATTCTGTCCACACACCAACCACTCCTTGTCCCCTTTTCTTGCGTCTCTCGCTACCACACCTCAAGCAATCGAAACCCTTTCGACTCTGCTAAATCTTTTCTTTAGGAAAGGTGGGAACTGGGAATTTTCTAGATTTTCTGAATTCTCCCTTTCCAATTTCAGAAGCCCGGATTTTCCATCTCTTGATTTTAGGTATTGGCTTCGTTTTCTTGAACTTTTTGGTCTTCTGCTTGCTATTTGGTTCGTCGCCTTCTTCTGTTGGAGACTAAAAGATTGTAGTTTGTTGCTGGATTTTGCTATTGTATATTGTCGATCAGAAAACTGGACAGGTAGGGATAGGGATGTTTTCTGTTAAGGGGAAGGGGATTTTAGGTCCATGACTTTGATTGTTGTTTCTCGTACTTGAGATTTACTGAAGAAGGAAAAAATTGTAATAAAGAGGTTTTGATTTGAAGAGGGAGGTGTTTGAGCTCGATTGATTATAGGATTCCTTCAATGAATGTTGGGGATAATTGGCTGGGATGGTTTACTTAGACATTACCTCAAATGAGGGTTAAATTACTTCAATCTTCATTACGAAAATATATATATCTCTATTTTCTTTAAAATCGAAGTGATGGCACGTGGAATGTGGATATACACGAAATCAAGCAGTATAAAGTAATGCAGTCCTTCAAGCGGTTACGGAAAAATTTATGACTGACTGTGGGGTGAAAAGAAGCAATAGTTGGCAAACTTTCCCTGTGCACACATTGTTAATTTGTTATTAGATTTTCCTATATTTTCATTCCACTGGTTAAATATGATATGGTAATCTTGTAAGTCTCTAGTCTTGTGATCTTAAAACAGTAACTAATTTACTTTTCTTGATGTATAGTTGATCTTGAAGTCAACTGAATTAGAATTTGTCCTGTTATCACTAATCACTAATTTCCTCTCGAATTAGGGTATTTGATTCTTGACAACAACAGTGTGTTTAAGGACTCTACATGTATCGATAATCAACTGTTGTAAAGTTATATTCATGCATCGCTAGTCGACTGTTGCCATCTGATAAGCCTTGAATGGTTCTAAAAGCAAGCTATTTCTTGTTGTGGCTTCAGTTACTGCTGCATTCAGTTGCATAACAATGTCAAGTTTGGAGGAGCCTCTTGGTCTTGACAAGCTGCCAGCTTTGAGCAATATTGATCGAATTTATAGGTCCTCATCTGGTGCATGTAGGCCTATTCCAGAAGACATGGGAATGGGAAACTGCTGGATTGAAGGGAGAAGTTGCAGCTCATCTAATAGCTGCAAGTAAGTAAACTCTCTCATATGAATGTTCTTCTCTTATGTGAGTAATTGCTAAACTGTGATATGCAGTCGATCTAACTACAGCTTTTATTTACAGTGAAGATTTTGAAGAGTATAAACAAGAGCATGTTACATGGAGAAGACAAACAAAAAACTCATTCCCGAGGACTTCGAGTGTAGGTAGAGGGTCGGTGGCCTGCGGAAACATGAGCGAGTTTCACTACTTGTCCAATTATCAGTGTCCATTATGCGGTGAAAATGACACAGGGGAATCAAAGTATAAGGTACTTACTTCATCAAGCTAAGAGTTTGTTGCTAATGCCTCAGAGAAAAAAATGACCAGTTTCACTTTTGATTCTATATAATACTGCAGTAGATAATGTAATTGCAAATAGCATCTTATATATTATAATATCTTCTCTGTTATTATTAAACAGCTTTTTGTGAAACCCTTCCTGTCTATAGACTCTATACTATATAGTCGTCTAAACTCTATCACCATGTTTGGATTTCACGTAGCATGTTATAAATTTCTCCTTTTAGTAGATCTTCTCCATTATTATCTATGCATTACCTATCACCAAGTTTCAATTGAGTTAGCACGAATAGCTGTTTCAATTTGCTCATTTGATACAAATCTTCTTCAGTCTTCCTAAACGACTTATCATGAAGTCCTTTACAGTATCTAGTTTATCACCATATTTGCAGTGGATTTGCTAGAATATCTTTTAAGCAACAAATATTTGGCTTACTGTAGCTTTTCAAAGGCATACCAAAATATGTGAAGATAGTTGAAGTTGGCCCCAGGGATGGATTACAAAATGAGAAGACAATTGTCCCAACATCTGTCAAAATCAAATTGATCCGCAAGTTAGTTTCTTCTGGATTGGCAGTTGTCGAAGCTACAAGTTTTGTTTCACCAAAGTGGGTACCTCAGGTACTAATTTATTTTAAAGCTATTCTCACTTAGTTGTTCTCATGATCTCACATTTTTCACCTTAAATCCTAGACAATGACCGTGGTTTGGCATATATGAGCTGACATAGAGTAATTTCTTTTGGTATTTCGTTTGTTTAATTCCCTATATTTTCTTAACTAGCTGGCAGATGCAAAGGATGTGATGGAAGCAGTTAAGAATTTGGAAGGAGTTAGATTGCCTGTTCTGACTCCCAATCTTAAGGTGGGCACAAATTGTGATCAAATTTTTGATACCTGTTTCTTCAAATGTAATGAGAAATATAACATTCTATACAATTTTGATAGGGCTTTCAAGCTGCTGTTGCAGCTGGTGCAAAAGAAGTAGCAGTATTTGCATCAGCTTCTGAGTCATTCTCGAAATCAAATATTAATTGCAGTATTGAAGAGAGCTTGGCTCGCTATCGTGCTGTAACTTCTGCTGCCAAAAAGCTCTCAATTCCTGTGCGTGGGTATGATTTATTTCCAACCCACCGGTCAACCCTGTTAAAAAGAAAAAAGTAAAATCATTTTTCATCATCTTAGGTTGACAAAGTTCATGTAAACCTTCAACAGGTATGTCTCTTGTGTTGTTGGCTGCCCAGTCGAAGGATTTATATCCCCATCAAAAGTTGCATATGTGGCAAAGGAACTTCACAATATGGGTTGTTTTGAGATCTCTCTTGGAGATACAGTAGGAGTTGCTACACCTGGTAAATGAGTTTCTTCCTTTTCTTTTGCTCTTTTTGGTGAATTTATTTCATTCCCAATGACTTGTGATATTAAGTACTACACTGTGATTGCAAAGGACAGTTGTCAAAATACCCAGTTCACTTTAAGATCAGGGACTCAGTGTAAGGCCATTTTTGTCTGCAAAAATCATTTAGTACATTTGATAACATAGGTTCATTCATTTTCTTCCATCAGTTATGGAGGGGTGAGAAAATTTAACCGAAACCATAAAAAACTAACCAAAATGTTGAATTTGGTTTGGTATGTGTTTTTTTAACTGAATTTTTATTCGGTTTAGTTAGGTTTTATACAAAACCAAACTGAAAAAACTTAGAAACCGAATTTTATTACTCCCTCAGTCCCTTTTCATTGCGAAAATTAGTGGACAGATATCTATCTCAGTAATTGTCAGTTATCATGATTTCTTGCTCTCTTTGAGACACCTAAAGGTTATTTTGGCATAGGTACTGTACTTCCTCTGCTCGAAGCTGTGATGGCCGCTGTCCCCGTTGAAAAACTTGCTGTTCATTTCCATGACACTTATGGACAGTCTCTACCTAATATCCTGCTCTCTCTTCAAGTGAGCAACTTCTCTCTAACACTACTACCCCTCTACACTGCCATCACCACGCGATTGAACGAAATTCTCTTGAAACCTTGATTGATAGATGGGAATAAGCACGGTGGATTCATCAGTATCGGGTCTAGGAGGATGCCCCTACGCCAAGGGAGCCTCTGGGAATGTTGCCACTGAGGACGTGGTGTACATGCTCAACGGACTTGGTGTGAAGACTAACGTCGACATGGGCAAGCTCCTGTCAGCAGGAGAGTATATCAGCCAATCTTTAGGGCGGCCGTCAGGTTCCAAGACAGCCACTGCACTCGGCCGTAGCTCTGCAGATGGCTGCCTCTAAGATTTGAGATAAGAGAGAGGTGATATATATATGTACTAAGGTATAAAGATGTATACTAGATTCATAAAAGAGAAGGTGTCCAATTTATGAGACATTAATATTGAGGATTTCTCTCCAAGTGTATACGATTTATGAGACATTTATATACTCTTATCATTAATATATATTATCTACTCTAGATATATACTTCTCTATGTTGATAAAATGTTGGATTTTTTTCACTTAACTACGAATATATATTATGTTTTAAATAAAGAAATTGATTCACAAAAAAGAATATATATATATATATATATATATATATATATGAGGTTTAAAATACAAAGTGTTTTTGCGGCATTGTGTCTAAAAAGTAGTAGTACTATGTAGTAAGAGTAAATTATTTATGGATGAGAACCTTCTTTTGCTTTTAAGCATAAATAGATAAATATTATCTCATAAATATACTAGTCATTATAGATTTTCTTTTCATTATATTTTATTAAATAAATATTAAATTATATTATACTCCTTCCGGCCCTTCTTATTTGACGCGTTTTTCTTTTCCGGACGTCCCACAATACTTGACATGTTTCGAAAAATAGCAAAAATTAGGGGTTTAAGTGCATCCATTAATTAAAATTAGAGTCCACTAATTGGACTCTTATTATACTTAAGAAATTAGGTTGGCCCAACTTAGTGGAGTCCAACCCAATCTCATTCATTCTATCATTTGATCATTTGGATGGGCTCTACCTTCTCTCTAATACGGGAACCCTAGTTCTCGAGACAATCTTTCTTCTGTATTCATCTCCTTCGATGAAACTCTAACCTCTCTCTACACTTCCTCCTCGCCTCTGTCCTCGCCGCTCTCCTATCCTCTCTCCTCGCTTCTCTGTTGTCTGTAAATGGACTCTTCACCAGACTTTAACCCTAGTTCTCTTGATGGTGTTGTATCTCCGCCGGCCTGGTTTACACCTAAGCGGTGGGCTTCTCTTCACCGCCCCTCCACCCGCGATGAAGGAAGAACGGAGCGGTGGGTTTTGTGGTGGTGAGAGAACCCTATTTTCCCCAAACACCAAACACTCTCTCTTTCTCCATCGCCACCCCCCCCCCCATCCCAACTACAAGCACAGATCCGTATTGGATCCGTGGCGGTCTGCATCCTTTTACACCCGAAGACTTCTCTGATGATGATGATACCTCTTACCTGTGGCAGGGGCCGTTCGGAGGCATGGAGAAAGAGGGGAAAGGGCGACCGCCGGCGGAGTGCTCTGGATCTCGAGATGATGATGATGATGTTCACTCTGAGTCTCTGCATGTACCTCCATTACCATTTATTCCTGGAATGGAGAGCTGGGCAGAGGCTGTTGCGGAGGGAGAGAGACAGCTGCATGAAGATCCTTAGTTTGACTCCTTTTTCAAGGAGCAATCAGACTCTTAATTATCATGTGGTGAATTTTTTGATTCTATCTCTTTGGTACATAGATATCTCTTTGACCTATGTGTGGTATCTGTGATGGTGGTGTAAGTTTGATCTGGTGTATGTGGTATCTGTGATGGTGATGGTGGTATGTGGTGATTCTGTGATGGTGGTATGTGGTATATGTGATGGTGAGTTAGTGGTATGAATGTTGGATCTTTGATGGTGATTCAGTGATGGTATGTTGGATATGTTGGATCTGTGATGGTGATTCTGTAATGGTATGTTGGATATGTTGGATCTATGATGGTGATTATGTGATGGTATGTTGGATCTGTGATGGTGATTCTGTTAATATGCTTGTGGTGAGTTTGTTGATTGTGCATATTTCTGAATTTGTGAATTTAGATTGCTAGATGATTGTTTGAGAGTGACATTCATCATTAAGTGGCAATGGAAATTCATACATAAACTTGCACTAAAATCAAAAGTACACTCAAATATAGTGTCACTTTTGAGATTCAGTGCATACAAAAACATCGTCTTATGTCCCCTTCATAGAAAAACATACCCTAAGCAACTTTCTAATTAGCTTACCATCTGCCACAGCTTCCCTAAACAGCTTCCTATACAAAAACTCATTCAAAACAGCTTCCCTATCCTTCATTTCCACCTTCACACAATGTTTTAAAAACCGGACCGGACCGGCCGGTTTAACCGCCAACCGGTCTTGTGTCCGGTCCAGTTATGCCTAAAATGGTTTTTTTTACTGACCCAATGTGATCCGTAAAAAACCGGTGACCCGGCTGACCCGTGAACCGGGGTCAACAGATAATTAAAAAAATTATAACAATTAAAAATCTAAAAGAAGATTACCCATTACTTATGGTAATTAACGCGGTGGCTCTTCAACTTCCTCCCTTCCAGGCGCCTTTTAAATTCTTTTCCAACTCTTAAAGACTAAAACCCTATCACATAATCATATTTCAGTTTAAAATTTAAATTTCTAAGTACAAAACAAATGGAGTTATTAATTTGATTCACCAAAAAGAAGAAGAAAATCAAAAAAACAAGTTTTCCAGTTTGCTGCTTGTCGGCGACTTGGGCCTTGGGGTAGCTACTACAAAATAAAAAGTAAGTTCATGTTTATTTATTTTTTATGGTTTGTTTCTCAATTCTGTTATAATACTTGTGTTGTTAATTTTGCATTTTAATTCCATATTTGTTATGTGATATATTATGAATTCTTTATCTTTATCATTATCAATTATATGTTTTGGTTTGATTTTTTTATATGAATAATTTATTGAGTTTGAAGTTGTGTGTCCACGTAAGAATAAGTTAGTATTGATAATTTTGAAGTTTTTAATTACTAATATATTTGATACTCAATATCATTCACTGTATTGTATCTTATCTTGTTTTTTATTGATTTCTCTTAACGTTAGTTTGATGGAGGCCACAAATGATTCTCAAGGGAGCCAAAATCAGAGACAATCATCCCAAATTAATCCACGACAAAAAAGAGATGTGGCATGGAAGTACATTACAGAAGCAAAAGACGGTGATAGGAAAATATTGACTTGTACATTTTGCCATTGTACTTATCGAGGTGGGGGTATCAACCGTATGATGTTCAATTTTTGATACAAGGATCTTTGAGGGAGAACATGGAGAATGCAAGAGAAAAACGAGGAGTTGTTGATATTGATGAGAGTGAATTAGTTGGTGTTGATAACAATGTTGATATCACTCATTTGTCAAGTCAAGGAGAAGAATGCAAGGGTAGACCATATTCTCCTACGTTAAAGAGAAAAGCCAAACACGGATTGGACGCATATTTTAAAAGTGGTATTTCTAATTGTTGAGAACCCCATGAATTTCTATTTTGTTTTGATGATGTTCCTCGAAACTACACTTTGATGTTTTGGAAACCAAGTAGTTATTGTCATCTATTAAGGATTATCTTAAGTGTAAAAGAAGCAGATCGTTTTAGTACACAAATAACGATCTGTATTATTCTAGTTAAAGGTATCCTGGACACAATGATTACTATGATATCAAGTTTCTCTTTTGTGAGTCAGCTTGCTCTTAATATAGGGAGCAGATCGTTTTATGTATTAAATAACGATCTGCTTCCCATATAAGCAGCTCGCTGACACTTGTTTTTGGTTTCTATTTGTAGTTCACATTTCAACAGATCACAAATGTAAAAGTAAACTGAAGTTTTCGAGTTTACTTATATCGATCTGGCTCTCTAGACTAGGTTTAGCCTTGAAAAGGAAAGTATAGTTTCTAGAGGATGAGCAGCTCGTCTCTAAATGACTACATCAGCCCGTTGCTCGAGACCAGCAACAAATCGTTAACTCATTGCAAGAGGTAGTGCAGCTCGTTTTTAAAATGAATACATCTACCCACTGTAATCCCAAGCAACAGATCGTTTACCTCGATAACGATCTGGTCATCTCTACCACATATACAAGAGATCGTTTTATATCAATAACGATCTGGTCATCTCATTCAATGAAGAACCAAAGAGATGAAGTTACAACACGAAGGACAGCGAGCTGGTATAACATCAAATTCAAGTTGTCCCTCACATTAACTATGGTGGACTACCGACATACCTAAATTTGTCACAAGTCAACCACTCTGTGTATTGTCACATCAACAACATACTTTAAGGAATGAAGTACAAGAAAATCAAAACTACTGTACTAAGGATCATTCCCAGTATGGCAATACATTGGGAAATCGCGTGAAAGGTGGAAACAACTCTCATATGACAGCGCGTGCTTCAACAACACTGCCATGCATTTAATGCAGTCATTAATGCGATGAAGAAGGACATCTTCTTCTCCAACGGATAGTTTTCTTCAAAGAGGCTATATATACCACCTTCACTTCCAGGAACGAGTACGAGAATCCACGATTACAAAGCAAAAACTCTGCTCAAATATCTTCAAATATTCAAAGCTCCAAAAGCACTCCTTCAAGCTCAAGAATTCTCTGAGTGCTTTATTATTCTTTTGAAGATAGTTTCTGGAAATTTGTTGTTTACAAAACCAAGTTAGGATCTAGTTTTGATCCAAAAGTTGTAAGATTTAGATTGTAGTTCTTCAATCTAAGAATGTGTAATCTCAAGTTGTTATCTAGTTTTGATAAAACTTGAGGCTCGTACTCAACGAGTAAAAAGAAAGGAGACATAGTAGATTTCGATCTAGTTTTGATCGATCCGTGGACGTAGGGAAAGTTTATCCCGAACCACGTTAAATACCTTGTGTTCTTACTTTTTGTTTTACTTTATTATCATATCCTTCATACTCTTGCATTAACTTGGTTGGGTTAAAGATTGATTAAAGAAAACGTTTTTAACTACAAAGAGCATTAACCACCAAATTCCGCACACAACATTAATCAAGATTAACTTTCTCAAAGTTAATCTTATTAAGTGTTTCTTTTTACTTAAGGTTTATTTGAGCTAATGTGTTTCTTCTTCCCAAGAAGAAACCCTAAGCTAACCTAAGCTATATTTATTTTAAAGTGTGCTTAAGTCTTATACTTAAACTTGAACAAGAAAACCTAAAAAGTTTGAATTGGTGTATTCCCCCCTCCCCATACACCAATCTAGCTCTCTCGGGACCAACAAGTGGTATCAGAGCAGTGGTTCATTTTGACCATTGTTTCTAATTCACAAGAGATTATCTCTGTGTGGTCATCTTGGATAGATCTTGAAAACGTTTTCACAGCATATTGCACTTGCATTTATTTAACCATCTACCTTGAAATTATGGAAGGACAAATGATACGTGCATGTGAGGATTTCTCCATTGCTGGATATGAAGACTGGAGTTTCAGAATTGTCATGTGTTTACGTGCATAACATATCAAGATGTGGAAGGTTATTACTGATGGACCCATCAAAATTATGAACAAAGGAAGTGCTGAGATAAAGGATGGAACTAGTCCAACCCCCTCACTGGTCATAGTGGAAAAAGAAAAGACTATTGACGAATACACTGTTGAAGAAAGAAAAGAAGCTGGACTCGATGATTTCGCCAAAGGTCTAATTTCGAGTACAGTGAGAGGTGTGTACTTGGCCAAAATCAGACATCTTCAAACTGCCAAGGAAATGTGGGATGTACTCAAAGAAATCAGCCGTGGATCAGACATCATCCAAGAAAACAAGCTGTCTATTGCCTGTAATAAATTTGAAGAATTCAAAATGAAGTCTGGAGAGACTATAGCTCAAATGAAGAACTGGTTCACTGAAGTGTTGATTGAAATAGCCATCATCGACAAAAACAAGTATTCTCAACGAGAGAAAAACTTGAAAGTCATTCGAGCTCTACCAGCTACTTGTGAAATCTACTCAGCCATGCATCCCATGATGCCAGAGTTTAATTCTCTCACCACTGATTCATTATTTGATTTACTAACGGGCAATGAGTACGAAATCAATCGTATTCATGGTCATTCCTCTTCTTGCAAAACATCTCTTGCAGGAACAAAATAAAAAGAAACTGCATTCAAAGCTAAGCAGAAAGAAAAGGAGGTTGAAAAGAAGTCCACACCAACCGTGGTAGTAAAAGACTCATCTAGTTCAGATGATGAAAACTACCCCACCAAAAACTACTTCGAGGAGTACTCACTCATGGCTCAAAGATTCTAGAAGATGGAGCTTAGGGCAAACAGATACAAATGTCTCTACAAGGACAACAATAGAAATTTCAAAGGAAGAGATCGATCGGGAGATCGACCCGAAAGAAAGAGTGAAGTAAAACCTAACTCTTCTTATGTTAAAGCTGACTTGTCCGAATTTTCTTGTTTTAAGTGTGGCAGGAAAGGTCACTTTAAAACAGACTGCCCAGATATCTCTAAGGCTGAGAGAGAGGAGCTAAGAAACAAAAGAGATAGAAAGCTTCGAGAACAAAGAAAAGCTATGCTCGCTGAAGAACAAATCTCATCAAAAACATTAACCGATAGCTCATCTGAAAATGACGAAGCATTCATCGCCGAAGAGGATGAAGAATGGGATGAATGTCTCATGGGTCATGACAGCGGACTCGACAACAATGAGGTAGAAAATAATTATTCTTCTCCTATTTCTAACTCACCTTTATATGACTCGGGTGACGAAGAAGAGATAGATGAAAAAGGAGAAGACGATCTGTTTATTGAAGATTTCACCAAGCTTATGAAAGATCATGCAAGGTTGAACAAGATGTTCAAACATGCGATTAAAGAAAACGGAAGAATGACAAACACCATACAAGAAATGAAGAAAGTTAGTGCTTCATTTAATGAAAGAGAAACGGCGATGCTTCTACAAATCAAGAACAAAAGTGAAGAAGTCTACGCTCTTACAGCTAAGATCTCGGACTTGATTGGAAGAGAATCATCAGCCAACAATAAGGCAGAGAACTTAAGTGTAATGCTTAATCACTATATCAACAAAAAGTCAGACAGAGTTCAACTCATCAACGACATGCAAAGGAGAGCTGCAGATCGTACCGGACTTGGTTTTGACGGAATTGACAAAGGACCACCAAAAGGGAAATTTGTCAAAGAAAAAGGAAAAGATAAAATAGTGAATCTCAACAACAAGGCGAGACAACCACAAGCTATCCTAATCAAGGATCAAGGTCAGCAGCAACAAAAATTCACTACTCAAGGGATTGGATTTCAACCAAAGAAACAGCCTGCCCAAAGGAATACTCAAACTGCTCGAGAATCTCTACACCAGCGAGCTCCTCAAACTTTCTATCAAGGAAAACCACCTGCACCCCACAAGCCATCTGATCCTAGGAGACTAGTGCCTAATCAGGTGCCAGCCAGGAAGAAAGTGGTGTATATCGACTTTAGTGGAAAACAAATCAGACCATCGTAAAATGTTACAATTATTAGACAAATTTGGGTTCCAAAAGGAACGTTGTCTACTAACAAAGCACCCTCATTCAGTAGGGTAGCTAAATAAATTTTCATTGCAGGATAGGAGATCGTTGAGAAGAAAGCACACAGCTCGGGGCGCAGTATGGATACTTGATAGCGGATGTTCCAAACATATGACATGCAATAAAGATTTGTTGATCAACTACAAGGAGAGCACTGGACCAAATGTTACTTTTGGAGGAAACTCAAAAGGATACACAAAGGGTTATGGTGATCTTCAAGTTGGTAACACTACTATTCTAAATGTATCCTATGTTGAAGGCTTAAATCATAATCTATTCTCAATTAGCCAATTTTGTGCTAATAACAAGAGAGTAGAATTTACAGCTAACAAGTGCATTGTCAAAAATATAGAAGGAGAAGAAATTCTTCTTACTGGGGTTTTGCAGGACAGGTTATACATTGTAAAATGGAATGATCAAACTGAAACCTGTCTTGTGACAAAATCAAATACGGAAACCAGCTGGCTGTGGCACAAACGTTTGAGCCACTTGAACTTCAAAACAATCAACAAGCTGGTGAAGGATAATTTGGTTGAAGGTCTACCTAATCAAATATATGACAAAGACCACATATGTGAAGCTTGCCAAGCAGAAAAACAAACAAGAGCATCATTTCCTACAAAGGCAGCTCACTCCACCTCAAGAACATTGGAACTTCTACATCTAGACCTTTTTGGACCTGTATCTCCATTAAGTGTGAACGGTAGAAAATATACTCTTGTTGTTATAGATGATTTCTCTAGATTTACTTGGGTTGTTTTCATGTTCAAGAAAAAGGAAACTCTAGAGAAACTACCTGATCTCCTCAACAAACTTTCAAATCAAAAGGAGTCTTCCATCATCACCATTCGATCTGATCGTGGAACCGAATTCATCAACCATATGATCGAAGGATATTGCTCAAAAATGGGGATTCAACATCAAACCTCAGCAGCTCGTACACCACAACAAAATGGGATTGTTGAAAGGCGCAACAGATCTCTCAAGGAGGCTGCCCGAACTATGTTGAATGAAATCAATCTCCCGAAGAAGTTCTGGGCAGAAGCAGTTAACACAGCCTGCTATACTCAAAATCGATCTGTGGTCACAAAACGACATGGGAAAACTCCATACAAGCTTTGGAACAACATGAAGCCTCGAATCTCTTATTTTAGATCTTTTGGATGTAAATGTTACATTCACAACAATGGGAAAACTCAATTAAAAACATTTGATAGCAAAAGTGATCAAGGAATATTTTTGGGATATTCTGAGATCAGTAAAGCTTATAGAGTTTTTAATAAAAGAACCCTTGTTGTGGAAGTAACACCACATGTTATTTTTGATGAAGCTAATTTTGAAGTTTCAGGAACAGATAATGCTTCTTCAAAAGATGATCTATTTCACTCAACCTTGAGAAATTCCTCGGATAGACTCATCGATGACATTCTACTATGAAGTCCACGAAGAGAAGAAGATGAAGAAGAAACTAATAATCAATCTGCTGGAGAAAAGCCACAGCAAGGAACAGATGGACAGCTCACTCATCTAGGGGGAACAAATGAAGGGGGAACTTCACATGAACATCATCAACCATCTGTTGATGAACAAAACACTCAATCTCCCCCTCCCTCAACTCAACAACCATCTGTTCAACAATTGGTAAATGAAGTATCAAGCATTGATTTAAATACTAATGATCTCTTTGATGTGTCTACCATAGATCATCCCGAATTTGAAAATCCACCCGATGAAATGGAAATCGAAGTATCTGAGGAGGAAATGAAAAGGCGAAGAAAATGGATAGACAACCATCCTTCTGATCTCATTGTTGGGAACCCTACGGATAAAGTCAAAACTAGACGCATGCATGGAGAAAGTGCTCTACTAAGTTGCTATCTTGCACACACCGAACCAAAGGACATCGAAGAAGCCTTGCAAAGTGCAGATTGGATCAATGTCATGCAAGAAGAATTAAATGAGTTCAAGAGAAATGATGTGTGGTACTTAGTGGATCGACCTCATCATCAAGGAGTCATTAGAGTCAAATGGATATTCAAGAATAAAAGAGATGAAACAGGTGAAGTAGTGAGAAACAAGGCAAGACTAGTCGCAAAAGGTTATTGCCAACAAGAAGGGATAGACTTTGATGAGACATTTGCACCTGTTGCAAGACTAGAAGCCATCAGATTGTTTCTTGCTTATGCTGCTTTCCAACGCTTCAAAGTATTCCAAATGGATGTAAAAAGTGCATTTTTGAATGGGATTCTGGAAGAAGAAGTCTACTTGGAACAACCACCTGGTTTTGAAGTTGAAGACGAAAGCAAGGTGTACAGATTAGCTAAAGCAGTGTACGGTCTAAAACAAGCTCCTCGAGCTTGGTATGAGACACTGTCCACATTCTTACTTCAATCGGGATTCAAACGAGGATCAGTTGACAAGACCTTATTCACTATCAAAGTTCAAGACTATATCCTTTTAGTACAAATTTATGTTGATGATATCATTTTTGGATCCAAATCTGAATTCCTTTGTAACAAATTTAGCAAGCTAATGCAGGACAAGTACAAGATGTCAATGATGGGGGAAATGAACTTCTTCCTGGGTTTACAAGTCAAACAATCTACTGATGGGATTCTAATCAATCAATCCAAATATATAAACGATCTCATCACAAAGTTTGGAGTTAAAGATTGCAAACCAGGAAAAATCCCTATGCAAACCAATGGACAGATTGGTCCTGATGTACTTGGAAAACCAACGGATATAAAACAGTATCGTGGTATTATCGGTTCACTTTTATATTTAACTGCTAGTCGACCTGATATCACTTTTGCTGTTGGTGTTTGTGCTAGGTATCAAGCAAGTCCAAGGGAATCCCACCTAGAAGCAGCCAAAAGAATTTTGCGTTATCTCAAAGGGACCATTGAAATAGGTTTATAGTATCCTTGTGATGATAATTTTGAATTAACTGGTTACTCTGATTCTGATTATGCAGATTGCAAGCTTGATAGAAAATCCACATCTGGGACTTGTCAATTTCTTGGAAACAAGCTCATCTCGTGGTTCTCTAGAAAGTAAATTTCGGTTGCAACCTCAACAACAGAAGCAGAGTACATGGCTGCTGGGAGTTGTACAACACAAATCTTGTGGATCAAACAACAACTGAAGGATTATGAAGTATACTTGGATAGCGTGCCAATATTTTGTGATAGCTCCAGTGCAATTGCCATCACCCAAAATCCTGTCCTACACACTCGCTGCAAACATGTAGATGTTCGTCATCACTTTATACGCGATCATGTTGAAAATAAGAACATCAAGATCGAGAAAATTCATACGGATGTGCAGCGAGCTGATGTTCTCACAAAAGCATTACCAGAAGATAGATTCAAAATGCTTTGTGGAAAACTGGGCTTAATAAACTTCATAGAAATTGGTACAAATGTTGATAACAGTTAGCTGGTGGTAAAAAGGCGATCTGTTATCACAATTTTAATTTTAACTTCATACTTTCTTAATATTATTATGTTGCTAAACTTCGTATGAATATTCCAAGTTAAATTAACGGTTAGCTGATTAAGTTGAATATACACAGCAGATCGTTCAAAGAAGACATCGACATGCTAAATATCGACTAAAGCAGTGAGCAGCGAGCTGCTTGAAAAGGAAAGCAACATGTTGGTATTAAGAATAGCAGATCGGTTACAGGAAAGCAACAAACGATCTGCTCCTCTACTTCCTAAATGCAGCCAACAGCAGATCGATAAAAGGAAGAAAACGATCTGATCGTTACCTCAAATGGCAACCAACAACAGATCGTTAAAAGGATGAAAACGATCTGGTCCCTTGAAAAATAGCAGTCTGCTGCTAACGCCAAATAAAGCAGATCGTTCAAAGTAAATACGATCTGAACATAAGAAAGTGCATCATTGCAGCTAGCTGTTACCAATAGCTAAGGCAGATCGTTCACCCATGAAAACGACCTGCTGGGGCATTAATCAAGGGGGAATCTTGCTAGAGCATTAATCAAGGGGGAATCAAGTTCATTTATTTCTCCAACTCCTTGATTATTTAATTCTAATGATTGCTTATAAATACTTTTTAATTGCTAGGTAATCTCTAACGCCACCATGTCAGAAAAAGTAGAGGATAAAAGTGTTGTTCATTTAATGTTGCAGACCTCGGTTATTGTTTTGAGGCAATTATATGACACAATTCGATGGCGTATGAACTTCACTCATTTTTGGGCGGCAAATCTTTACACCAGGGAGTAATCTCAACCGTTACTTGTTATTACTTTTGTAGGATTTAATCTGGTTCGTTCATAATTTGGCTATAAATATGTGAATGTTTGACTGTTCCTCTTACGCTTTCAAAATTCCCTCTATCATCAAAACTTAAAACCGCCATTGTTGTGTTAGTTCTCTCAAACTAAGCTTTTCTGCAACTAACTATTTTTCAAAATCCTCGACTCATTTTCAAAATGTCTGCTTCCGAAGCAAGTTCGTCATCTGCTCATTCACCTCCGATTTCTCTACCCGATATGCTTCGCATGATAGAAGCGAAGCTGACTCCGGAGCCTCGTGCTGTACTTGAACATCATGGATTTCGTACCCTAAATGTTCTATTTAGCAAAATCATAGCTTGCTCAGGTTCAGACATCAAAACATGTTTTCATTGTCGAAATCCTTTAAGCTTGTTTTTACTACATACAGTGCTCTTATCCTTATGATTCTTAATCGATTACTTATATATATATATGTGTCTATATGATCTTTATGTGTGCTTATCTGCTTAGGATTTACCCGTTCATCTAGGGTAAATCATCAATTTCTCTACAAATAAGCATTGTTATCCGTACATATCCTCAATCACTTGATCAATACGCATTTCTATCTAGGGTTCTACAAGATCATCACTACAGAACCAGACTATTTTCTCCCACGACAAAGAGCCCTATTCTATTGTTCGTGGATGGTTGATGATCGCGATGAATACACTGTTAAAATACCGGTTGGAAAATCAAAAGAAGAAAACTTAAGGACGACTGTGATTGAGATGATTCTTCAAACCTATCACTTAGTCGATGAGGGAGACATAGTGATTGAAGAAGTTACGGATGCGCAAATCCAGAGTGCTCTCGACATTATCCTAGCTCAACCATTCCAATGGACGGGAAAAGCATTTAACCGATCCTTAATGCTACCCAGTTATCGCCTTCTCCTAGATTTCGTCCAAAAGGTGTTTCTTGGACACCAAGGAACTTTTGACTCAGTGACAGCAGGGAAACTAAAGATCTTGACGGCTATTCTATTCAATCTTAAGGTCAATTGGGCCAGATCGTTGTTAAAACTTATAGTTGATGAAGAACAGCAGATAGACATTCGTCAAGACAGCAGTGGAAATTGTACCAGATTGAATGTCAAACGACCTCTCCGCCTCTCCACAAAACTCGGTGCCATTATTGCTGGTTTCTTCCAGAAGGACAAATGGCATAAATCAGTTGATTTTAGCAAGGACTGGATTTTACCAAGGACCAGACATCAGATGATGAAAATGAAGAAATGTTTTTGGATGGATGCACAGCTGAGCAGATTGCTGATCCGGAATTCAGAAAACTATGGAGGACAGAAAAGCAAAGGCAATGAGTGTCTGGTGGCAAAGATGACAAGATCGAATCTTCTGATGAAGAAGAGATTGAGCCGACAAATCCTGTCTTCAAATTTTTTGAAAAATATCAGCTAACTGACCCACAAAATTTGACTTGGCTACACACAAAGAAGGCAGCTCAATGGAACAAACTGGTCAAGGAGTTCGTTATGCAGCATTATTACTTGATGGACCAAGATGCACAAGGAGGGTCAGTGGACGATCTGTTCAGAGAATTTCTCTCTCAACACAAGAATCAAACTTTCATTGAATACCTCTACAGACAATCTGCCATGACCAATACTCCCCTCACTGCTCCAAAGAAAACAACTCTCTTGTATCCAAGGATCCCTGGAACAACAGAAGTTGATCACACAGCAGTGTTGAATGCCATTAATCGATCTGCACAGCTAATGGGTTATCCCATTGATTTCAACAATAAAGACTACCGGAGGATTTTCAATGAAATTTACGCAAGTTTTGGCGTGCCATCTGAACTAAGGCAGCGTGAAATGGTAGAAAGGAGGAGGCAACAGCTGGCTGAACAACAAAGAAGACAATCTCAACCATAAAAACATTCTTTTTGATTTCGCAGCGAACTGTGATAAATGTACTTTGTAAAATACTGCTTGATCAATAAAGTATGAATGTTTATTTTGAAAAACAACCTGATGACAATATCTCTTTGTCCAGGCAATGTTTTATGTTTGTCAATTTATTGCTATGTATATTAACTGCTCAAATATTAAATCTTCGTATTTAAAAGAAAATATTAGTGTAGGTTTTGACATCATCAAAAATGGGGAAATTGTTGGGGACCCCATGAATTTCTATTTTGTTTTGATGATGTTCCTCGAAACTACACTTTGATGTTTTGGAAACCAAGTAGTTATTGTCATCTATTAAAGATTATCTTAAGTGTAAAAGAAGCAGATCGTTTTAGTACACAAATAACGATCTGTATTATTCTAGTTAAAGGTATCCTGGACACAATGATTACTATGATATCAAGTTTCTCTTTTGTGAGTCAGCTTGCTCTTAATATAGGGAGCAGATCGTTTTATGTATTAAATAACGATCTGCTTCCCATATAAGCAGCTCGCTGACACTTGTTTTTGGTTTCTATTTGTAGTTCACATTTCAACATATCACAAATGTAAAAGTAAATTGAAGTTTTCGAGTTTACTTATATCGATCTGGCTCTCTAGACTAGGTTTAGCCTTGAAAAGGAAAGTATAGTTTCTAGAGGATGAGCAGCTCGTCTCTAAATGACTACATCAGCCCGCTGCTCGAGACCAGCAACAAATCGTTAACTCATTGCAAGAGGTAGTGTAGCTCATTTTTAAAATGAATACATCTACCCACTGTAATCCCAAGCAACAGATCGTTTACCTCGATAACGATCTGGTCATCTCTACCACATATACAAGAGATCGTTTTATATCAATAACGATCTGGTCATCTCATTCAATGAAGAACCAAAGAGATGAAGTTACAACACGAAGGACAGCGAGCTGGTATAACATCAAATTCAAGTTGTCCCTCACAGTAACTACGGTGGACTACCGACATACCTAAATTTGTCACAAGTCAACCACTCCGTGTATTGTCACATCAACAACATACTT